>WSZQ02092589.1:2820-13076 GCA_019419845.2 Weissflogia rhopalogaster | reverse complement strand
AATTACGTACTTTACTTTATAGCAATTAGTTATCAACACCTTTAGCTGATTGCCGCTAGGTGGCGCCCTGTCGCTTGCAGAATTAATTGAAAAACCGGGTCGTCTAATGCGCAGGTGAAGCGGTGCGAAACAGCGGCGCCTAAACGCCACTCAAACGTGCAGTATGTTCGCTGTAATTGTATGGTTGATTGTGAGTGTAGTGCGCATGCGTCGTATAGATTCTGTAATAACAACGCCAGGTGGTTGAAGTATGTACATGGCAAATCTTACGGTTATGTCGTAAAGGAACGATAGGCGTTTGTTTATGTTTAGTCTAAGGATCTATACTTTTTTCGAGACAAAACGTGGTTTTACTACCACAATCCGTTGGTAATCTGTAATTTCGCCAAGTGGCGCCACTTGTTTAGGGAGTTGGCGGTAATAGGACACCGTGGATGTGAAGCGTGTCGTCGTTGTTGGCAGGCTGATCGGCAACTTTCCCATCGTTTCCACCGATCGTAAATATGGAATAGGCAATTTTTGCGCATTATTTGCGCTTCCAGTTATGTTCTGTGTGCTGTGTGGTACCGTTGTGAGTTATGAACTGCGTTCCCATATCTCCCAGGAGATAGCAGAGGGTTCGAAAATTACCACTTTTACTTTTTTGTGTGTCAATTTTGTCTCAATTTCAATTTTTACTCACAAATATCAATTTTCGGTAGGGGACTGTTGTTATAGTTACAATTACTTTTAGGTTAGACTAGAAAAGATGACGGAGCAGAGAAGAAGAGCAAACAAAATAAATGGTGAATAAAGAATAACAGACTACAGTCAGCCCTCTTTTAACGCAGTGAGAGGAGATCAAATAAAAAAAAACAAAAAAACATGATTAATAATTATAGCATCTTACAATTAATAAGATGTTGTTGAACTGAAACCGCGCTGTAAGAGTACCGCGTTATAGGAGGGATGTTGCGATAGCAGTTCCGCGTTTTGAGAGTGCCGTGTGATAAGAGGTCTGTATTTCAAAATATTCTTCCGGCAATTGGAATTGTCGGGTTGTATGTGCCAAAGTAGAAAAAAAAAATAACGGGACAGTTGACAAATCGGGGTTGAATGATGGACTCGCTGCTGACGACGGACTAGCTGCTGAAGATGAACTCGCAGGTGTGACTGGCCGTGACGAACTCGGCGACGGTGGACTCGTTGGTAGCAGCTGCTGATGTCGAACTCGCCTATGGCTGCTGAATATCGTCTCGCACGTGACGACTGCCGGTGATGGCCACGGTTATGTCGGACTCGCAGATGACGACGTTTTGGCTGCTGAACATGGACTCACGGGTGAAGACTGCCGGTGACGGACTCGGTGAGGCTGACTTGCAGATGACGACGGTTTACCTGCTGAAGATGGACTCGCAGGTGAAGGCTGGCGGTGACGGATACGGCGACGGTGAACTCGTTGGTGGTAGCTGCTGATGTCAGACTCGCATATGACGACGGCTTGGCTGCTGAAGATGGACTCACAGGTGAAGACTGCCGGTGATAGACTTGATGATGTCGGACTCGCTGATGACGACGAATTGGCTGTTGAAAATGGACTCGCAGGGGAATACTGCCGGTGATGGCAACGGTGATATCGGACTCCTAAATGACGACGACTTGGCTGCTGAAGATGGACTCGCAGATGAAGGCTGCCGGCGATGGACTCGGTGATGTCGGGCTTTCACGTGACGGCGACTTTGCTGCTGAAGATGTACTCGCAGATGAAGACGGCTACCGATGCTCGAGACTCGGATTGTCTGACCCCCGATTCGGGATGTTTATATCTGGATGATTAGAATTTCGGCGGATGTTTATGTCTGCTCGCTCTTCGTGCGGGCATCGCTGTTGGTGACCGCCACAGAATAAAACTATTTCATTCAAACCGAAAAAACTAGGTTATAACAGAATTCCTTTAAATTTTCCCCCTTTCATAACCTGCTAACATTAGACTATTTTCAAATGCCCCATGTTTTCAGGTTATGTCCAATTTTTTTTTCAATAAATCCTACGATTATTTCATAAACATAGTTATAATATTTTAAAAGAACTTATGATTAGTTAACCTTAACCAATTATGCTTTTAAAGCTAGTTTTTATAACAGAAATAGTAACTTAAATGACATATCATAAAATCATAATCTAGACATTAATCTCATTTGTCGCAAGCAGGAGACCTGTACACCTGATCGTGAACTGAATATAGGTAGGTAGTATGTACACGCAGGTGGTATGTGTGCTCTGCGGTTGTTGGCAATTCGTAAACAGATTGCAAATTGCACTGCAATGAAATATTAATTTCAATTAAATCATTTTGCATTCAGCTTGTCATAAGTTTCGTTCGCTCGATATGCATCCTGAGCTGCTGCTTCTTGTAAAACTAATACGTTGCCACGAGATTTGTTTCTGCAAAATTTTGTTGTTCGTCGTTTGTTTCTTGCATTGTTTGTGTGTCTTGTCGTGTCGGGCGTCGCGAATTTTCTTTGCACCACAACTTGTGAAAGCACTAATTAAGCTTATGTCTCGCTTGAGTTTGGTCTGGCAGCAGAAGCAGGAAATAAATCAAAATCAAAAATGATTTATTCGACTCCATATCTCTTTAGCTCTCTCATTTTCTCTCTTATTCTGTCTCTATCTTGCTCTCTCTCTGTCTTTTTTCCTCTCTCTTCTTCTCTCTGTATTTTCTCTCTGTCTCTCTCTCTCTCTCTCTCTCTTTTTTCTCTCTTTGTGTCTCTGTCTGTCTCTTTCTGTCTCTTTTTTGCTCTTGTATTCGATATCGTTCGTTATGTCTCTCTTGCTTTTACTGATTGTGAGTGAACAAATGCATGAGTGAGTGTTGTTACCGCGACATGATCTCCGTTGCGATCTCAATTTGGCGAATAAATAAATTCGTGACATTGCGACATTTTCCCACGTTTTTCCCCGCAGAAAAATTCACTTTGACATTTCAATAGAAGCGTGCGTATATTGTGGGTATGGTGGTGTGGTGTGGCGTCAACGTGCGCGACATAACAAAAACGCGTAAAACGCGTTTGAATTAAGTGCGCCTCAGAGATAAATATCAAGGGGATGCTTCTGCTACTGCTGCTGCTGCTGCTGCTGCTGCTGCTGTTGCTGTTGCTACTTGTCTCTGGGCCACTGAACGACGCCAATCCACGCGATACATAAATTGAGACACTTTAGGGAGTTACTGAAGGGAAACACAGGGAAAACATGAACACATGTATGCTTTTTTGTGGGGGAGGTGGCGATTGAGGGTGGCTGGAGAAAGGGAGAGCGCGCGAACAAGTGTATTCGCAAAATAAAGTTAAGTGAACAAGTGGAAGTTTGTTCGCAATGTTTTTCGACATTCTCTCTCTCCCTCTCTCTCTCTCTCTCTCTCACTCTCTCTCTAACACACACACACATATGACTTAAAAAAATCATTACTAAGTACTTACTCTCAAATAGATAAACATTATCTTTTTGTAGTCTATATCTGACTAAATAAATTCCATAAAACCGATAATTAACTAAAATAACAATAATGGCATGTGTTGCCGTCTTTTGTCGGCATGAAGCGCCATCTGTGTGCGAAGGCGAAAACGACACAAATTCATGGATAACTATGGAATAATTACATCGTGTCTGGCTTTGGAAATAGTTGTCAAAAAACAATTCATCAACAAATAGAATTTTTTCGTATATAAGCCAGCGATCTCCAGTGAATAACTCTCTCAAATCCCTCTAATCACAGTACTGACATCTTTTCATTTTTGAATTTGAATCTCTCAGCATGAATCAAAAAGGAAGACATATTTAGCAAAACTTGATCGTCTTTTAGCCCACTTTGGGACAACTGCTTTGACTCCTTTCACTACTCACCACACACAGCAAGCTCGATAAAAGTTCATTTCCACGTCCGCCGTGCTCCATTCGCAAAAGTTCAAACCAAGGGAACCTGACGGCGACGCGACGCGATGCGGAGAGGCGAACGAGGCACGCGAACGAAGCGTAATGGCTTTTCGGGCGAAGAAATAGATTACTATCAATACGCGCTCTGACTCTCCATAAATAACAACTTTATTGCGTTCATTACTGATTTATAGCCGCCGCTCAAAGTAAACCGCCACTGGTGTTTTTATCACCCAAACGGACGCTTCCTACTCTCCGCCGTCGCCACCGCCCGAAAAATACAAGCAAAACTCAAACCTCAGCAGTAGCAACAGAAGCAGCAGCAGTACGAAATAATCCGACATGAAACAACCAAAAACAGAAGGGTTTATACACTTATTCCAGTGCTTCTCAAACCTGTGTACTATGATTTTCTACTTTCTAAACTTTAAAACAAACATTTTGAGTATTTCTGGTTTACATATATTTCTCAATACAACAAAACTAAAGTACATTTTCAAAGAACCTATTTGAGAACCTCTGATTTGTGCTAATTGGACGGAAGCAGACAATAACCCCGAAAGTGACTTAGTAAAGTAAATCCCATAATCATACGTCGTAAATCAAAATTTTAGGGTTTCAAGCGTGCAATAAGGAGGACTGAATGTTTCCATCGCGCACTCTTTCGCTACCACCCGGCATGGAACTGAGCTTCATGGAGCTGCACGCTGGCTCGTCTAGTCGACACGGCGCGTCGCCGGCGCCTTCGTAGTCACTTTGTCATATATAATACATTATTAAAAGGGGTTGGAACATCACCCATCTCATTTTAATGTACAATTCCGACAGAAAGAAACCACGATGCTCACATAGCCGCGCCGGCGCGTAGCCGAGACTGGCACAGCATTGTGTAATGCTGGATGGTAGCGAAAGAGAGCGCGATGGACAGTCTCTCTCTCTTTTAATAGCCTCTCTACTTAGCGACGCTATTAAATAAGAGAGACTGAGAACTGGGTTTGCAACACCCAGTGCGTATATTATTTTTTCGGTTTTATAAACGATTAACTTAACAATGAAGGTGCGGTCAACTGTACTTGAAAAGTCAACAAAAGCAATACGTTTTCAGGCTTTTGGGATGGACTCAATTGAAAAACGAACAACTAAACGAAAACATTTTGAAAATTACAAAATTACAACTTATAAAAATGTATATGTAAAAATCTATATTGCGGATCTAAGGCTATTTCATTATACTTTATTAAAAATGTAGAAAATTACATTGTATAAAGCACTTTGAGGACTTCTGGTTTATATATTTGTCAATACAATAAAACTAAAGCGTTTCCGACACTTAAATTCTGCGAGGCACTACCGGAAACTTGAAATAATTACCCTTTTACGAAAACTTTTGAGAACTTCTGGTTTAAATTTCTAAATACATCAAAAACAAACAACACTCACATATTGAATATCAAACAAATCCGTAATGATTTTCCTAATATTAATATCTTCAAACTAATTATCATTTGTTCAATGAATAACTTAAATTTTTCATTAATAACTTCAATATTTTTTTTTCTTATTGTAACAACAATTAAATATATTAACTATTAAATTATCTCGTCCAAACACATTAATATCATAAAATGTTTCCATCTGTAAGAAATTAACATTAAACCCCTGACTTTTCCTTGTAACTTTTATACGAAAATGAAGAAAAGATAAATGGAAACAATCCTTTTCGGCTGTTTTAATTTCGTTTTATATCTTAACAAAAAAAAACCGACTACAGCAGGTAGTTGGTTCTTTATTCCCCTAAGAATGTTTCCTCTACCTTTTTTATGTTTTACTCTTTTATTTTCGCTTTGTTGACCATCATTTTTGGGTCCCTACCGTCGCGTTTGGAACCAAGAATGTTTTACATAAACTATATTTATGTGCATTGCATCTGCTTGTTGTGCAGCAGCGTTTCACACCCCTTTGAAAAGCCTTTTTTCAGTGACATTTATACATTTTTTTTTCTTTCGGGAGGAAAGAGGGCTGGTTTTCCAACTTATTGTTGTCGATTTTATTATTCGTATGCCATGAACACGCGTCCGCGCTCATCTGCATCTGTTTGAGAAGTTAACAATTTAAGAATTTTCCGTTTTTTTCAGGATACAGCTGAGGTTTTTTTAATGAAGTTAAAGAATTAAATAGTTATAAAGGGATATAAAGGGTTATAAATGTTTTACTTGATGTTATAGATGTCTTACGAGACTGTTTAAATGTTTTACATGTTTTTAACATCAATTTTAACATATATTATACCATAGTAGTATTATTGGGGAAAGATAATTATTTTTCAATTATGTTTAATGTAGGTAGGAAATCGCTACAGAACAGATGATTGTCTACTATCTAAGAAGATTTAGTGTGAATTAAAAATATTCGTATCATGTTTTATACAATTTGGAGAAAAGAACCATTTCCAAACAAACATTTAAAATACATTGAAGATCATAAGACAGATATGTAAAATAAGTTGCCTACAGTTCATAATTATACTCATTGTCAGAAATCGGAAACAGATAAAAAATTAAAACACACCTAATAAAAAAAATCCATATAGACGGAAAGTGGAGCAATGCGGAAGAGCAGAGGATGGAGAGGCTCAGTGCTGAGCAAAGTGAGATAAATCGGAGCTTTCCGGAGTGAAGAAAATTAGAACAAACGCTGTAAGGAACGGGGTGGTGCAAAGTCAAGCAGAGTGGAGCAGAGCAGGGCATAGAAGAGTAACAACAACAGAAGAGAGGTTGAGCAGAACGGTCTAGAGTAGAGCACAGCAGAAGAGAGTTGAGAGGAACATAAATAAGCACACAATTATGGTATAAGTCAATAGATATCTAAAATAAGTTGCATGCAGTTCGTAAACATTGTGCACACTTCATTGTACATTGTACCAACCAATGCACACACAAACACACATACACAGACACACATAATAACACACACAAGATACACATTTACAGACACCCACTAAAACACACACACACACACGCACACACACACACACACACACACAAAACACACACACACACACACACACACACACACACACACACACACACACACACCCACACACAAACACCCACTCACTCACACACACCCGCGCACAGATATATACAAATACACGACAAACATACACACATAACACACACACACACACACACATATACCCTCACACGTGTATACACATACATACACACACAACACACACACACACACACACACTTAACACACACACACACACACTTAACACGCACACATACCAAAATACATATATACACGCACAACACACATACACACATATACCCAAACATTACACACACACACACACATATATACCTACATACACAAACAACACACATATATATACACGACACACACACATATGTACATTTTATACACTCACGACATATGACCAGCATTTGCAAAATCTAACAATAAACAATGAGTGTTTAAACTATAATTCTGTAGGCGACGGTGACGCAGCGCCGGTGAAAAATAAAAGTGAAGTCTAATTAGCCTGTGCCTGTGTGCGAGCGCAACGTAAACGTTGATTAGCCACTGGTTTTACGCCCCATGTGATTAAAACGCGTATCGAAATGGTCGCAACATGTGAACAATAAAAAATGGCATCCACATACTCTGACCGTGACGCGTCCGCGCACAAATTACAATTTAATTATTATTAATGCCCCGCTTTTGTGTAATTTAATTAATTGACAATTAAGGAAATTACGTAGTAGGGTTTTTACGACGATATCATGGCGTCGTGGAGAGGCACGACGCTATGATACTGTGCCCCCGCTCTCGCCACCCGGCCCCCTTTCCTTCTGCCGCCGCCTCCGCCGCCACCGCCACCGCTAATAGCCCAAGCGATAAGTAATGATATGTGTCATGATGTGGAATCGTAATTGTCCGATCGCAGGGTTTTATTGTCTTTTCGTATTGCCCTACGGACGCCATTGTCTTCGATCGGGGGCGCGTGGATGCTTGCTTCGTTTGCGTTTCGCTGACAATGAGCGCTAGAAGGGGGTGGGGGCGGTTAATTATATCGATTTGCGGGCGCAAGTAACGCACGTAAATTGGAGCGTGTCGTGTGCTACTACTTTACGGACGGGATTATACTCATTTTTACTAATCACTTAACGTGTATTAAGTTGCTATTACGGACCGGTAGACAGGTAGGATGCCAACTGTTGGACAAAAGTTTCGTTTGCCTGAATGATTGCAATGTAATTAGCTTCGAAGAAAACGCAAAGTCTTCATATTATTTGCTTAAATTATGGCTGATTTTATTGACTATTTATTGTAAGCCTTCTTGAGAAATTAAATTATTATGAATTATTTACGAATGGTAAATATGGTCAATCGACTTTTGGAAAGTAGTAATAAGTACTTTCTTTCCATATTTATAGATGTTTTTAAACTTTCTTTTTTATATAAAGAAAATGATTTAAAAGGAGAGTGTCTCAATTGTCCAACATATATAGAAATAAATTGTGTTAGCGGGATTTTACGCCGTTTGGTTCAGCTTTTTTTTCTTTCGTAAAACATTTTAAATATATCAAAATGAAAAATTCAATATTATTGAAATTGCTTACTATTTGGAAATTTTATAATAAATTTGCACTCTAAATTATTAAATTATACTAATTACAGCAATTGAAGGTATAACAAAAAAGGAAATGAGATTCGAACTGCGAATCACGTCTATACGAGGCGAACTCTATCATACTCTAGGATTTAAACTCTGCGGGAATTGAGCAGAATATAGATTGTTAAAATGTTATAACTTTATTCAAAAGGTCTGAGGTTCAAATCTCGACTGAAAATTGTTTTTCTTTTAATGTATGCTCCTCCATAACTAAACTTTTGTATTATTATATAAGAAATGTATATAAAACACATGTTTTACATGTAATGTCCGCAGTTCGAATCCCGGCTGATGCTGTATTTTCTTTTGTTTTTTTTTCCATTTTTTGAACATTAAAAATATCGAATGTTTAATTAAACAATTCGAAAATTCCAGACCAACCAACGATAAACCAAACAAGTAGCAACGTCGTAGACGGTATCAACCTGGACGAGATCAAAGACTTCGCCAAGGCGTTCAAACTCCGCCGACTGTCCCTGGGCTTGACGCAGACCCAGGTCGGACAAGCCCTTAGCGTCACCGAGGGCCCCGCCTACAGCCAAAGCGCCATCTGCAGGTGAGTGCCACCCTCTAAGACATCCCAAACCTCTTCAATCAATCTACTTCTACGTCAAAAGCGTAGGATTTTACTAATCGCAACTCGCAAATGAAGCATTCATATATCTATACAACGTTTGGCGACGCGTTACATCCGGCAAGCATTCTGATTTCTCTCGAATCCGAGTTTGTCTGGAGCGCGTCAAAATGCTACACACAACCATTAGTAAACTGCTTGGTCTGTTCCCAGTGCCCTGGCCTCTCAGATGTTTGCCGCCGCGCAGCTTTCCTCCCAACAGCAGGCAATGTATGTAGATGTTAAGTCATTTTATGCTTTTGTGAATCTTACCCCGAGAAAAAAATTAAAAAAAAAAAACGAAAGGTGGCGCGCACCAAGTTGGTTCGTCTGCTTGTTGCGTCCACAGATGGCGACACAGGCGCGCCAGGGCACTGGCAATTGCAAAGCAGTTCAATTCAACGTGCTGAGAACGTCAAAGTATACTTGTTTAATTGTCAGTGGCCTGGTTTTCGCTAAACAAATTTAAAAATCAGCAATTCTTGGTTAAAAAACAAATTGAACTAATCCTGGGAATTGAACCCGGCAACCCCTGTATACTCATAGCTTTTACTATGCTATACACTTACCAACCAGTACTCGGGTTCGATTCCCAGCGAGGGGAATATACAATTATTTCTTTATACATTTATATTTCTTTCTATTAAAATTGAATAAACCCTAAACTTTTTGTGTGTTAGGTTTGAAAAACTCGACATCACACCGAAAAGTGCACAGAAAATCAAGCCCGTATTGGAGCGATGGATGAAAGAAGCCGAAGATAGGTTAGTTACACAAACATAACCTTTAAAAAAACATCAAAGTTAACCTTTATACGCATACGTAGTATTTATTCTAGATACAAGAGTGGGCAAAACCATCTCACGGATTTTATCGGCATTGAGCCGTCGAAGAAACGCAAACGTCGCACGTCGTTCACCCCACAGGCGCTAGAGCTACTCAATGCCCATTTCGAACGAAATACTCACCCGTCAGGTACAGCGCCGTCTATACGCCAAACATGAAACTCGTGCACAACTTTCACCTTTAACATCTTTAACATCTTTAACA
>WSZQ02092567.1:0-13085 GCA_019419845.2 Weissflogia rhopalogaster | reverse complement strand
GGGAGGGGGGGGGGGGGGGGGGGGGGGGGGGGGGGGGGGGGCGCAATTTCGAAATTTATTACGTGAGAAGAGAGCTGTCGAAAAGTCGATAAAACGGCATTGCCACAGCAGCCGCACCCCCGCGGCGGTGGTGGCTGCTGCTGCGGAGGAGGCAAAGTGAAAAGTGATCTTCGAAGGATCTTCATGCTAAACACTTATTTGGCCATATATTTTAAGGGCCGACGGTCGACCGCAAACAGCTTTATGGAAAATGCCGCGGCGCCGCCTCCTCATACTACCGCCCCCCGCACATCTCCTGCTCACTCTAGTGTTAGTGTAGCCATAGCCAGCAGGACATAAATCAATAACAGCCAAAACCCGTCGCTACAAACTTCAAGCATCACCAACCACTTCAACCTTAGTAACTAGTAAATATTTGAAGAGCCTTAATATTAGGTTAACCTAGATTAATTTAACATATCGTTAAAAAAATCGTTAGTAACTAAGCTTTAAATCATTTTTAAAACCCAAAAATAATTATAACGCAATTATAGATACATAAAACGGTGTAGAACATTATTATTTAATGTTACAATTATTTACTTTTTTCAAATACGTTTTAAAAACATTTTAAAAACGTTTAAAGAACCTTTCAAAAATCTCAAAACTCTTTAAAAACCGCAAATAAAATTTAAAAAATGATTAAATTATTATATACTAATCAAACTTAATAAATTCTATAATCCTAGATATCTTTTATTAATTTTAAAACATCACTACTTGATATAGTAAAGTTTTAAAAATAATATTTGATATATAATAGAATATTTAGTTTGAATTTACCGCTCTTGTGCTGCGCCTCGGAAACCATTGAGTTTAGGGCCGTTCCGTGCTGCTCCGCCCCGAAACGATTTGTACATGTCATCCTACTGCCGATGCGTACCTGCCCCGCGATGCGTCTTCGCGCCCCCCAACACCGCCTTTGACATGACGCGATTGGTGCACGTCGCGCGGACTCGCTGAGCGGAGGTGGGCAGCACCCGACAACGTACCGTGATTGGTCACAACACCCAACCTACGAAGGAGGCCTACCACCTCCTCGACTTATGTTCATCAGCCTCTGATTAGTAGCGACACACACTGTTTCTACGGTTCTTTTCCGAACTATGTTATTTTGAACTTACTTTCATACTGTAAACATCTATAAAATCTTCTATAAAATTATCTTAACTAATCTTAACACCTAAAATGTCTGTAGAAATTATGTAAATTAATTATAAATATTTAAACTCAAAAATATATCGTTAAAAAATTAGAAAAAAAAGGCTCCAAAGTTTTTAAGTTTTGAAATATTATTTTACTGAACATTAAACATGTTTTTAACAATGCAAAATTTATTTATTATAGAAATTCTTGAGTTATTCATGTATTTGTTTTTGTTTTTCTTTGGTTTTTCAGTTTTTATTAGATATATTCGTCTATTTTGAGGAATTTTACCCGTCGGAAAGTATTTTTCACATGTTTACGACTTAAATTTTAAGTTTTATTTTATTTCAAAGTGTTTTTGGTTGTGTTATGCGTTAAAATAATCTAATTAGACGATATTACGTGTTTTTAAAGCAAATTTATTAATAAAAACGATAATAATTTATAATGCCAGTGTTAATTATGCGTTAATAACAAATTATGATTGATGCATGTTTATATCTATGCATTTATGTATTTGAACGTGAGAATATCTTTAAAGTCGATTAGAATGTAAATTACATGATACTTAATGAATCATCAAATGACTGCATGAATAATATAAAAACATGAATAATAAATAAGTGCTATAATCACTTATGATTATTATTACACATTGTAATTAATAATATATTTTACATGTTGAAATGCATTAATCACTTTCATTTAGTATATCACCTTGGTATATCGAAGTTATCTAGTTTATTATGTTATTCTTTATCTTAAACTTGTTATTTAAGTTTAAATTAACTTAAGAAATGTTAGATAAGTCAAGACTTTAATGGTTTCAAGAATAAATACGCATGAAGTTTAAAAAGTTAGAAAATTTCTGGCTTTACTCACTGGAAATGACGAAAATATCTAAGAAGTAAATTGGTTTAATGTAAGAGGTATTTAATAAATATATATAGTTAGCAATCAAATAATATATGTCAATATTTAAAATGAAAATGTGATTGTGAATGTTGCGTATCTGCATAAATGGACTTAATTTTATCTATTTTTAATAATTCCTCTAGACGATTAATTGGAAATACTATTTCAGAAGTTAGTAGCAAATTTAATTCTGAATCTATTAAGATATGATGTGTATACATAAAAGTGTGGCAAATATAAATAAAATCGATCTTAATGCGATCTTTAGAAGAAGTCATTTAAAGCCATTTTTTCCAGTAGTGAAAATGTCGCCGTTATTATACTCAACTTTTATGACTTCTAATATCGGTTCTAAGTAATAAAATGAAACACTGCCACCAGAATTTAAAGCAATTCTAACGCTGAATCGGACGATAGATGATTTATACTTCGAGAAGTAAGGAAAATATGAATAAAAATGGAATGTTTAGAACAAGTCATTTTTTGACATCGACAATGTTGCGGTTATTAGAGCGAACTTCAATGATATATAACATGATCTCTAAACATGTTATCAAACAATCAGTGGCGGGATATAGTGGTAAATTTCATACTAAATCGATTGGTATATAATTTGTTTACATTAGAGGAAGCTGAATATAAATAAAAGTGAAATATTTTGAACAAGTTCTTTCTAGTCATTTTTTTCTAGTCAGAAAAATCGTCGCCGTCGTTATACTCAATTTTGATGAGTTATAAGATTAGTTCTAAGTAACCAAACGAAAAAGTATCCTACGAGTTTTAAGCAATTTTCACACTGAATCGATTGGCCCATTATTTATACTTGCAGAAATAAGGGAAATATGAATAAAACTAGAATGTTTAGAACAAGTCATTTTTTGACATCGACAATGCTGCTGTCATAAAGCTGAACTTTAATGATATATAACATGATGTCTAAACATGTTATCAAAAAAAACAGTGGCAGGATATAGTGGCAAATTTCATTCCGAATCGAATGGCATAGGACTTATGTATATGAGGGGAAGATAAATATAAATAGAATGGGAATATTTAGAAGAAGTTTTCAAGTCGTTTATTTTCAAGTCAGAGAAATCGTAGCCGTCGTTATACTCAACTTTGATGAGTTATACGATTGGTTTTAAGTAACCAAGCGATAAAGTATTCTAGGGGTTTAAAGAAATTTTCACATTGAATTGATTGGTATGTAATTTATACTTGTAGAAATAAGGGAAATATGAATAAAACTAGAATGTTTAGAACAAATCATTTTTTGACATCGACAACGTTGCTGTTATTAAACTGAACTTCAATGATATATAACATGATGTCTAAACATGTTATAAAAAAAACATTAGCAGAATATAGTGGTAAATTTTATGCTCAATCGAATGGTATAGGACCTGTGTGTATAGGAGAAAGATATCTATAAATAAATATATTTAGAAGAAATACTTTCAACTCATTTTTCGGTCAGTGAAATCGTCTCCTTCGTTATACTCAACTTTCATGAGTTCTAATATTGGTTCTAACTAATAAAATAAAATACTGTCACAAAATTTTGAAGATATTTTCACGCTGAATCGATTGGTGTATAATTTATAATTCTAGATATACGGGAAATATGAATAAAAATGACATGTTTAAAAAGAGTCATTTTTTGATATCGGCAATGTTGACGTTATTAGACCGAGATTCAATGATATATAACATGATCTCTAAACATGTATTCAAAAAAGCGACAACAAAATTTAGTGGTATATTTCATTCTGAATCGAATGGTATAGGATTTGTGTGTTTTGAAGGTAGATGAATATAAATAAAAGTGAAATATTTAGAAAAAATACCCTCAAGTAATTTTTCAGTCAGTGAAATCATCTCCTTCGTTATACTCAACTATCATGAGCTCTAATATCGGTTCTAATTAATAAAATAAAATACTGTAACACATGTTTGAAGATATTTTCACGCTGAATCGATTGGTGTATAATTTGTAATTCTAGATGTACGGAAAATATGAATAAAAATGACATGTTTAAAAAAAGTCATTTTTTGATATCTGCAATGTTGACGTTATTAGACCGAGCTTCAGTGATATATAACATGATTTCTAAACATGTATTCAAAAAAGCGACAGCAAAATTTAGTGGTACATTTCATTCTGAATCGAATGGTATAGGATTTTGTGTGTTTTGGAGGTAGATAAATATAAATAAAAATGAAATATTTAGAAAAAATACCCTCAAGTCATTTTTCAGTCAGTGAAATCCTCTCCTTCGTTATAGTCAACTTTCATGAGTTCTAATATCGGTTTTAACTAATAAAATAAAAAAACTGTTACATGTGTTTGAAGATATTTTCACGCTGAATCGATTGGTGTATAATTAATAATTGTAGAAATAGGGAAAATATGAAAAGAAATGAAAAAACTAAAATTCGTCAGTTTTTAAAATGACATTTTCACACGATATATTTCTCAAAAAATACTCACACTTTTGGGGTAAATTTTTAGATCAAGTCTTCTTAACTTAAAATGAGTTAAATTTAACTTAAATTAAACAGGTGAAAAATATAAATCATTTTTATTGCAGAAATTTCAATGAATTTCAACAAATTACTGGAAATATTCAGAAATTCAAATAAAGTTGTAAATCATTTTTGTATTAGCTCGTGAAATATCTCAAAATGGTGGCAACAAAAATGACGTTTACAAGCTTAGCGCGTATTACGGAAGGTTTTTTGTTCTTCTAGCGAATTCGGTCTCGTTCCATATAGAACGATTTCTGATCTTCGGCGTTGCGGATGGATTTGCGAATTTTTGTGCGCGTTTTGACGACGGAGGCCAAGCGACTGCTTTTTATTATTCCGCCCATGGCGTCCGATCTCTCAATCATCTCGACGCAGCCACAGAACCACACAGCAACTACACAGCCCTTTTGTTTTTTTTTTTGTTCTGCGTTCTGCTTTGCTTCTTTGTCGCTGTGGAGAACAGAATCAAAAGAAAAAAGCTTTGTTTCTTGCGATGCGGTTACCGCTCCTACATTATTCATTATGTACACCCTCACAATCACCATCAGAATTTTTTTTATCCTACTTCACTTACAATACCAGAAATATAACCTTTAGATTACATAACTTTGACTTTATATGTCCTGAGTGTACATTTAAAACTAGTTTATACTAAAAAATACAAATTTTAACCCTAACTCACAAAAATGTTCATTTTTTGCTTAGTTTTGCTCAGTATACATTATTAATATAATAAATAATGTTAAAACTATTAAATCTTCGGCGACTTCACTTTTAACTCATAATACTTTTATCAATTATTGAAAACTAATATAACATTAATTTCCTACAAATTGCGGTGACAGGAAGATGAATTACTAAACAAATTCATAATCAATCTTCGCATCCACCAAGGTCATTAATTATTTATTATTAATTAACGCTTATCTGAAAAGGTGTGAATTCCCAACCCCTCGCTTTTGGGGGGCATCATCTGCCGAATTTGCCAAACAAAAGCCGGCGGCGTAATTAGGCAAAAATCATTTACGCACGGCCAAAGAACAATTCTTCGGCTTCCAATTGTGTGAGTGATTAATGATCTTTGAGGGTGTTCGTTGTTATTCGGTTCTGTTCATCTTCCGTTCTGTTCAATTCACGGCCGTCTTTTCATCAAAGTGTTTCAATGTTTTCACCTCGAATTCGTTCAGCAATAGTCTACGAGCACAATGATTGCATTCAATTCTCTTTCGGTTACGCACATTTCAAATGTTTCGCAAATGCATTCAAGAATTTCTCATTCGCAAAATTTCTAATCTATCCTAACATAACCTAATTTTAACCTAACCTAACCTAACCTAACCTAACCTAACCTAACCTAACCTATCTTAACCCAACCTATCCTTATTCGAACCTAACCTCATCTAACCTATTTTAACCTAACCTAACCTAACCTAACCTAACTTAACCTAACCTAACCTAACCTAACCTAACCTAACCTAACCTAACCTAACCTAACCTAATCTAATCTAATCTAATCTAACCTAACCTAATCGAACCTAACCTAACCTAACCTAACTCAACCTAACCTAACCTAACCTAACTCAACCTAACCTAACTCAACCTAACCTAACTCAACCTAACCTAACTCAACCTAACCTATCCTAACATCACCTAATCTATCCTAACCTAACCTAACCTAACTTAACTTAATCTAACCTAATCTAATCTAACCTAATCTACATCTAACCTAACCTAACTTAATCTAACCTAATCTTAATGCAATCTAACCTACCCTAACCTAACCTTACTTAACTTAACCTAAATCCAGTTCATTTCCTCTTAATTAGATTTAACCAGTCTTCTCCGAGGTAAAAATCTAAGTAAACTCAACTTTTTCGTCTTAGGCCACTTTACTTAAGTAAACAAAAAAATTGAGAAATACAAAGTGTTTAATTTCACATATATTTCGAAAGACTTAAAAAATTCTACTAATACTAAATTTCGAATTTTCAAGAATATGACTGAAGCCAACAAAACCGACTTAAGTCATATTAACATATATACATATATTGTAAATTTTATCTGGGCAATAAAAAAACTGAAAACTTTAAAGGCGTTGAGAAAACGATTAACTGTTAACGATTAACGATAATCTAAAAAAAAAAATAAATAAAAGTAATAGCAATTAATGAAATCGAAAACGTGCTCAATCAATCAATCAATCATCCACATCTCTGAGGCGAGACGGCTGTCTGCTACAAGTAGCCGAATGTATCTGTAAACGATCAACTTCCTTCGTCTTGGCATCATCATTAAACATCGAAAAAGAATCACGCTAGAGTCTTGCAGACTCGTGAGCCACATACGCATGCGCAGTAGACGAAGGGGAAATATGCGCCAACGCGATTGTGTTCAACGTCACGTCATGTGACGTGTTCGAGTGAAAAACAATACGGATTAAAAGACCAGCTTCATCCGAATCGGCGATGATTAATGAATCATTGTTGTTGGGGGGCCCCTCAGAGTGTGTATGTGCGCGCGCGCGTGTGTGTGTGTGTATGTGTATGTGTGTGTGTGTGTGTGTGTATTTGCGAGGTGGATGTGGGACGTCTATGAGAACAATCGACTGTGTGGTGTACAACGGCTACGCAGACGGTAGCTACCGACTTTAACAGCTGACACACAACTGACTTAAGTCACAACACTCTACTATGCTATAAAACGCTTCTGTAGCACGATTCTATTTTTTCGAAGTTGTTGCTCGGAGTAATCGCATGCAGAGTGATTAATTACGATCGAAAAGGTGTTTGCGCGATTTGCGACGAGGATGATTCTAGATTCACTTAACGGATGAGGTTTTTTTAGGAATTCTTACTTAGCAACTGAGAAATGAGTAGCTGAGTAAGAGAAACAAGTAGCTGTAAGATCTGAATATTTGAAGATGGTTTTTCTGGAGGTTTTGACGCCTGGAGTCGACGACGACGGCGTCGGCGATGGTGTGAAAACAGTCTTCTGGTGGATTTAGCACCTAAGCGATTTGCTGCGATTAATGAAGCGAAATGTGTGACTTAAGTCACTTTCATCTCTCCTTTTTTTAGGCGCATTTTTTACAATGTGGTTTTCGTGGTTTAAGTCTATTCATATCACTTTTCAATGCTTAATCGTAGACAATTTATTAGGTAGACATTTTATTCACATGGACACAGACCCAAAGCAATGGGTCAACATTAGATATCTTTGCGCGGGAAATTATAAGACTCATCTGTTATGCGGTAGTCGCGGTTGTTTATAAACATTAATTTATTTCCAGTTGATTGCGCAGGTCCTGACTTAACTGGATAGTTTTAAGCTAAGTTCCTTGAGTTCTCGCGACACAAGTATTACTCAAAGCTCACCTCAGACGTGAAAGTTCAAAATACACGACGTAAAAAAGCGCAACGACTTTATTAACACGGCACAAGGAATACACAGATATAATAGTAAAATGCAAGTTTCGACAACTTCGACAACTCAGTCGTTGCTCAGAGTTTCTCAGAGGAGAAATGGGTCGAATCGGGCGCGAACCACTCTTCTATGGTGGCGCAGCGCTCCCTCCCCATTGCTACTGAGCGCATCTCCAACATCTTAAGCATAGTGGCGCAGCTAGCTACGCCTATCGCTTAGGCAACCAACTCAGCATCATCTTTGGTCCAGTAGAAGAGACAACACCAACAGATTAAAGTATTACAATGAAGTATACAAGGAGAGTCAACTTCAACCAGTATCTAAATTTGAAAAAAAAAATAAAAAAATAAGATGGTACACATCTCAAGAATGAACCTGAAAGGACCTGATACCAAGAAGGGTTAAATTTTGACAAATGCTGGATAAAAGAACAAGAGGAAGACCAAGAAAACGGTGGATGGACTCAATTAAAGAAGAATCTTCGCTATTTTCTGAGAGGCGTCCCTTGCTTTTGTGGTTGCATAAGTTAACTACTTATTCCATCCGCGGATAAAAGACTGTTAGCCAGAAACACGGTGTGGATCGGAAGAGAGGGGATGGAAGGTGTGGATGGGAGATGAATGTATGTCAGGTGTATACTATGTGGAAAGGGGAGGGATTCCTGAGAACATGTTGGGAGTGATTGTATAGGAATGAAAGAGGAGTGGGCGCGTGATTACCAGAGGGAAAAGAAGGGGAGTGAAAGAGTGGCTGACTGAGGATGGAAAGGGGGTGAAAATTTTGAAGGTGATAACAAAGTGGAAGAGAACAGCGCGGAATGCACGCCTACCTACCATCAACCATGGGGTGGCGTCAAATTGAAGGTACCTGGGGAGTGAAGGAGGAAAACGCCGGGCAGAAGGAGTCCGGAGTAAGGATAGGGAGTGAAAGTGCCAAAGAAGTTTAGCGGATTTGATTATTATTTGTTGAAATGGTATTTATTTAATCAATTTTTGTTTGATAGTATTTAGAATGTTACGTTTTACTTGTTACTTATTATAATGAATGTATGTAATAGAAGGGGGGGGAAGGAATGTGCCAATAAAGGTTGTCTACTAATTTTTTTAAATTTTGGCGTTAACATCGATACTTTTACAACACTTTACAACCAATAATATAATAAAACATAAATACATAAAAATAAATGCAAACAAAAACATCCATAACTATAAAAAAATATTTAAATTTACTTTAATTACTAACACTAACAATACCCACACTAACAATATTAATTCCCAGAAAGTCATAATCAAACTGGAATAAACCAACCTTAACCCCTCTCCAGGCAATCCTTACCCAACTTCTTTTCTATAATCCTCGCAATGATCGCCACCCCCTCCTCTCCCTCAGATAACAATTTCCCCACACAATCCTCTTCCATTCTCAACTGTCGCAAATATCCTTCATTTAATCCGATACATTCTTTAACCTCATGCTCCCATGTATCCCTTCCAGCCATGCATAATCCACACCTCATATATTCTTCATTCATCCATTCTTTCTTACCCTTCTCTTCTGATCCACACCTCGCTCGTGCTATACATGCTTTGTCGGCTTTGCTCAGCGCCATGTTCCCAAAATAAGCTGGTCTTCTTCCTATAACCTGGACTCGTTTACCAAAAACACACTCATCTTATTTTTTTCCTCCATGACTTAAGTAGACTTAACCTAACAACCTCAACCAAACCTGATCATTGTGCACGATGCACGATTCTCCGCCTTATTAAAATCCCACAACGATTGGCATCTCTTATGCTCCTATATACTTGTAGACTCACAACATTAACATTACTAACAATAAGTCGTTTTGAGGTTAAACGTGCTTCCAGTCTTCTGCGCAGCTTGTACTCAAAACTGTTACCGGCAGCTGTTGTTCCTCGTACCTTTTGCTTCAGCAAGACATGTTCAACGATTCAAAATGTGTCTGCCTTGTGTCTACCCTTACAAATGCGGTCGAAACATGACTTAAGCCAAACTAATTCCAAGTCAAACTTAATTCACTCTAAAGCATTTCCTACATTTCGTAACGCAGGAAATGTTTCAAATGCTATGAAATGTAATACCTATTGTATAAAATGTATGAAATGTATGTAATTTGCATAAAAATTGGCATCTCCTACCGATTTTTCGCTCCAACTATACAAAATCAAAATTTTGAAAGGAATATGATGTCATAATTCTGCCCTAATTTCAAATTTCGGCAGTAGCTACTCCTCAATACCACCATCACCACACTGTGACGAATTTGCCGATGCGAAAATTGCACAAGTAGACTTAAGTTGTGAATAGACTTAAGTTATGCAAATGTCGCTTTATGGGTGGTAAACCCAACTGGGAATTACGCAATTTTCAAAAGTGTTTCTGGCCTGACCGACAGGAGGTTGTAACAAAAGATTTGAGGTTGAAATTATGTAAATTTCGCTGGACCCACGTTTGCTAGACTTAAGTCAACGGCCATCTTGTAACACAGGCGGCTACAAAGAGCATAAAAGAAGGGAAAGTGATTCTATGAGTTTTTGGCCAAAACCTGACCAACATATGATTGCATCTTCACATTGGTATTATATATTATGCAAGTCAACTTTCTAAAATTTTAGGTAGCTTTAAAATTAAGGTAAAGTAAAGTAAAGGTAAGCTTACAATGTGAAGAAAGGAAGAGGGTGTATTACGCAATGATGCGTTTAGTAAGTCAAGGTAACTGACTTAAGATGGTTAGATTTCGATTTCCGTTGTCGGTTTAGTTCAAGTTTGTTACTCTTCTTCACCTTTACGTACTGCCAGTTTGTTAAACTCCAGTTTGTTACTCAACTTAAGTAAAGTACTTAAGTTTCTTTCGTTGTAGGTGAGTAAAACTTTATAATTTTTAAAAAGTTAGTTTTCTAGGTTACTTGAATATTCTTTAGAATTAATTTTACGTATTTCTTTGCTTTATTGAAGTTCTTAATGCTTGATTTGGAGAATAAGTTGATGAAATCAAGCTTCCGAGATTTGGCGGTGTCTATCTCAAAAACTAACAATCCGATTTTAAAAATATTTTTTTATAATTTGCTTTGTATTTCAATTTGAGAGATAGAATAATTTTAGTTTTGTTCTTTTAAACCTCTTGAGGTTTTTTTTAAGATTTTAAATTATTATGTTTTATATTTGCAAAATTTGGAATATTTAGTATCAGTTTCTTCCGGCATTATGAACAGTCACTCAATACTGATAGCTATTAATCGAAAAACATATCGTAATGACACAGAATGTGTCCTTTCATATTCATAAACAACTTCATTGAATCACTGACGAGATTTGTCATTTCTCATAGCACATCCTGATACTAAAGGAAAATTATTTCGTCTAACGACTGGGCGTATGTAAAATGTTTTAAAGGCAACAGAAATTGATTTACGTCCACTTTTTGAAGGTTGTAAATCTTACCAACTGTAAAGAATTAACATAAACTACAATTTTCATATAATGATAGAAAAAAAATACGAAATTTTAGTTTACTGTGTTCAGGAAATTGTATAGATAACACCAAAATATTTTACTACTTTTTTGATACTTTCAAAATCATTTTAAAAAACTCAGAATGATTTATAGTAAATTATTTTAATTTTGTGTATTTTTATAAAACTTAAGTAAGTGACTTAAGTAATAATTTTCAGAGGATGAGAGAAATGTTGTCAAAATTTCGGTTTTCAGTGTTTTAATAAAGTGTCACTTTCAACATTTCAACACTTTCAACACTTTCAACATTTTTACTTAACTTAAGTAACTTACTTAAGCCATGATAATGCTCGAATGTTATTGAAACTTTTGAAAATATATTTTATGATAACTGAATATTGTTTAAGACGTTTAATTGACTATTGGATATTTGCTATTAAACTTAAGTCATTGACTTAAGTAATAATTTTCAGAGGATGAGTGATATTTTGTGAAAGTTTCGCTTTTCAGTGTTTTGAAAAGTTTCTAGATCACTTTCAACATTTTTTACTTAAGTTAAGTAACTTACTTAGTAACTGTGACTGTTTAACTTAAAATCGCCGAAAGTTACCGAAACATTAAAAAAATACTAAGTGTAACAGAAAATGATTTAAGACAATTAGTTGATGAGACTATATTTCTGTGGAACATAAGTAACTTAACTTATGACATAATTTTAAAAGGATGAGAGACATTTTATCAAAATTTCGCTATTGGGACTTATTGAGCTATTGAAACTTAAGTATTTTACTTAAGGCCTAAATACGAATTTAAAGGTTGGAATTTTCAAAAGCAACATCTTTCGTAATAAGCCTAGGCTTATTGAAACCAAACAGGAAATTTGATGAAACACTTGTGATATTGCGTACGTGTATGTATGTGTACACGCTCTGGCTGCATCCAGAGGAAATCAAATGCATGCGGTGTCCCTTTTGCCGGCTGCGTTTTGGGGAAGAGAGCTCACTCTGCTTCTGCTCTCGCTCCCTGCACCTCCACCCGGCGTCGCCCATTCCAGCGGCGGCCATATCAGTCTTCCTTCCAACGCTGACGTTTCGTCATTTGTCAGTGTCGCCGGCACCACGGCTTGGGCGCTTGCGTTGTGTGTCATGTGGGACAAAACATCACACTCACACTTGTACACTTACGCATACACACATACTTATTCACATACACACATTCACACATATACACACACATATATACACACACATACATACATACATACACTCATACACACATACACTAATACACACATGCATACATATGCACATACATACATACATACATACATACACACATGCACACACTTACACATACACACATGCACACATACATACATTCACACATTCACACATACACACATACACACATGCACACACATACACATATAAACACATACACACATACACACATACACACACAAACACACATACACACATACGGACATACACACATACACACATACACACATACACACATACACACATACACACATACACACATACACACATACACACATA
>WSZQ02092534.1:2791-13093 GCA_019419845.2 Weissflogia rhopalogaster | reverse complement strand
TAAGTTCGAAAATCGCAATTAATTTATATTCTCAGAAAATATTGCTGTCTAACTATTCGACGATGAATCATAAATACCCTTTTAATAAATATTCACTTTTATACCAAACAAAGTTTAGTAAAATCCATTTTCTGGTAAAATATCAAGTTTCACAACTTGATATTGCGATCAAGAATTACGAGATTAATCCATCGTAACTTCGAATATTGACCAGCGGCAATATGATAATAGCGGTAAACAGATAACGCACCCGCTTGGTATTAACAACGGACATAAATGGTGTAATAATAGTAATAACGATAATAGCCATGACGGCCTACACTGTTGTGTTGCGACCTGAGTCGGGGCTTCCACTCCGTGGAAGTAGATAGCCATGTTTGGTGGAGGTGCCGGTAATGTATATTCTAATGTTACAACTTTGAATCGGCTAAGGCTAAGACTTAATACGCTCGCAGTGTTTGCTTCGAATAGTTTAATACACTCTTCGTTTACACATGTAAATATTTTGGTTTAATATTGACTGATTTTCATTTGTGATTATAATGAAATATGATAACGAAAGCCTGTTTGATTTCTGAAAGCTTATATGCATTATTGTAATTGTAGGTATTATAAGGTATCTATTAATAAACATACTTTTTGCAATTTTCATTATATTTAATATAACTTAACTTAACTGTTTTGTAAGACCAAAAAGTCTTAATTTCTAGGTCCAATGATTTCTCAAAAATTTAGCAAGTGACCGTTGTATTTTTGATCTTATTTTTGTGATCTCAGAAATATTTGGTAAGATTCTACGACTGATACTGCCTTTCAATCATTAGACTATATTCCAATAATTGTTCAAAAAAAAGTTATACTGAAAAGATGCGTGCTATGCCGGAAAGCGTAAATAAAACTGAAAAAAGTGGTTGGATTCACATGGAATTGCATTTCTTGATCAAAAATATCATTCTCATTCATAATATAATTAATTTCATTTATAATATCATTTTCAACGTAAATTCCTAATGAAAATATCTCTCCAATTGGTTACCAATTCAAAAACAGCTTTAAAACTCTAAAATTAACGTAATCAGCTCTCCGTTTCTCTCATCCTAATACCCCATCAATTTTTATAAAAAAATTCTTAATTGCACTGAAAAGAAATGAGCATTGCCCTCTCCACAAAGCTGAAAATCTAAAAAAGGGGAATAAAATTATTCCATCACCAGGAATGCAACGCGTGAAAATAATTTCAAAGGCAACGTCACGAACGCCGAATAATTAAGTCCTGCCCTCGTGCCGTCTTTAACGACCGACGCTTTGAAAGGGATCGTCTGGAAAAATGCCTTTTCTTTTCGTTACACTGCTTTCGCGAATCACTGTGGGAATGTTGGGAATTTTGACGCAATCAAAAGTGTCCTCGTTTATTAATTGGACTACTCTTCCTGTGTTAATGTTTCGTCACGTGAAACGAATCTATTGCTTTCTCCTGATTTTATCCTGATTTTATTTTATTTTAAAGTGCAATTAGGTGATTAGAAAAGAGGCAGAGGGGCAGAGTGACAGAGAGGGAAAGAAAGAGAGTATAGTCAAGAGTACTAGTAGATTAAAAGTTTTTTCCTGCATTATGAATATTCAATTAATTAACGAATGCGTTGATTGCAACATGCTGTATGGTTGCATTTTTGAACGATTATATAATATTATAAATATTTAATTGTTGCATGACGATGGAACCCGGTGAGATAATTGTGGCGACGTAATTATAATTGTTTGTTTACACTAGGGTGATGTTAATTAAAAATTAATTCATTGGAATTGTTCATTTTGTTAAAAATAGTAATTGAATTATGGATGAGTTTAATTTAAATTTGTGAATATTCATTAATTATTTCTATATAAATTTAATATTTCTATAAAAAAAGGTTTTTTTATGATAATAATAATCTTTGTTATTTTGGACGATTTTAGGTCGAAAATAATCATTTTAAACATCTAAAATGAATTATAAAATCTCAAAATCAAAATAAAATCGCTAATAAATAGTCTCTAATGCCATTTGTATGCTTAAAATATATTAAGTCCCTCACAGTGCTTGATTCCCTTGACTCGCTTGGCTCGCTTGGTCGCTTGACTCGTAAGTGCACAAGTGAGTTCCAGCGCAATTTATTAGAAATTAGCCAGTGTAACTGAAGCCGTTTGTACGCCGCACAGTGCCGTCGCCACTACCACCAACGATACTGTCGCCACCGCCACTATATCATCGCCATGTTTAAATCTAACATATTAGTCTTTGCATACGCACTGCAATGATATATTTATGCGGAGCAGCGTAAGCTTTGCACTGCTGTACTGTATATTCAGCAGAGCAAGTCGTCGCCAGTCGACTCCCACATGCTTTGCTCATGAGCATAACTCTTCCTTTCCTGCAACGCCCAAACACCTACACACCATCTCACACACCCATCCACACGTAGTACATCCACATGTAGTACTCTATACACATATATAGGTTGAAGCAGGCTACGATTACGAGTATATAGATGGGCACGTGCAGTTGAAACTATGATGGAATATGCATAAATGCTAGCGGCAGGAGCAGCAGGACCTGCATTCCCATGGTAGGCGTACATTTACTCCTACTCACACTTGCACACAAACACATACGCTCCGAAACATAATTCTCATTAGCGTTTTATCCTATTACATGCTGGGTGAGTAACTATCTGACATACAGGATGTTTCTAATAGGTTATTCTTGTTTTCTTTGTGTTATACAAATATTTAGTATCTTTACTAGACAACATAAGTTAGGTTAAATTTGGTTTAGTTGTTATGAATGTTATGATTGTTATGCTGTATGAAATAAAACTTTTTAATTTTCTTTGTTTCTTAATTATCTTTTTTATGGACAAGTATAAAGTAATTATATACATATAAAGCATAGTATGCGAGTTCTAGATCCACCTCCCACCACTATAGGTAGTTTAATCCATGTTTTATGTATTAATAAGGGAATAAAAGCCCTTGAAAGTTCTTTAAATCAAAGAAACTTGGTGGTGAAAAATTTCTTAAAAATTTCCTCTTGAAAAATTGCATTTTCTGACTCTACTAATAAAGTCCAAAATCCCACTAGTTGCTTTCTCACAATCAATTTTATTAACTTTTACAAGCTTAGGACTATTTTTTTTAACTATATATATATTTTTTTTAAAGAAATCAGTCCCTAGAATCGTACTTCAGACACTTAGAACTGAGATTCAAAATGTACACTTCATAATTATCTGAGAAATCATCCTAGTAGAGAAAATAACAGCAATAACGAATGTTTAAGTGTAAGTAGCACTACAAAAGCAATTTTCGCTTTTATTTCGCAATACCTTGAACTCGTTGTCGCATTCGTGAAACAATTATTTCCTAATTAGATCCGAAAACGAATAAAATTACCCTCGATCAGGAACAGCTAACTAGAAGCGACGTAACGACAACGACCAGCAGCAACGGGAACGGGAACGGGAACGGGAACGGCAAACGGCAATTTGAATCAAAATTACGATTGCCAATCAATGATTCGCAAACGTATCCTGAATATCTACCGAACCGCTTTATCGTCTTTGGCCTTGCAATTTTACGCTTTTCAGCCAGTACATCGCTTCCTCGGCACTCGACATTTCCGCGACTAAACGCTCTGCGCACAACAAAGCCGGAGCGCATTAAATTTTCATATTAACCTCAGTTAGTGACTGACTGTTTATTGCGACAGCTAGAGAGATATGGTCCGTTTACAGTGCGTATGCACTGACCCGTTTAAGCGCTCATTAAACATTTATATCGGTTTACTGTTAACGAAAAACGCATATTTTCACATCATTTTGTTACTGTCGAATTTTACGATACGACAACACAGTTTTAAAGCATGCTTCTATAGTTTTGGATATGTAGGATTATTTTATGGTTTTTATGTAAATGTGGAAATTAGTCGATGAGGAAATTGGATATATCTCTCTGTTCCGAAATATAATGCGATGATGCAATATAATAAAAAGCGGCAGCATCGCGTTTGTTGGACTATAAATAATACGCTGGACAACAATACTGGGAAAGCAGTAGAACTTTAATCGGATAAAAATGCTGTTTTATTTGCCCGTGGCGTCAATGTTGGGATGGAAAAAAACTTCAAATTTTGGCGGAAATGCTGGTATATGCAATTTTTTATAAATGGGATTTTTATGTTATAAATTAATTTTTCATTTTTAATTTGTGATATTATTTTTAAATGTTGTAGTTATATCAGTACAGTGTAATACATTACAGTACAATACAGTTGAGTACAGTACAGTACATTGAATTCCAGGTGACTACATTTCAGTACAGTACATTTCAGAACGGAAGAATTCAGTACACAACAATTCTGCATAGTACATTTCAGTATAGTACATTTGAGGACAATTCAGGACAGAACAATTTGCTACAGATGATGTCATAGAGAAAGGCTTCCTGCTTAGTATATGATTTTCCCCTAAAATGTGCGTCTTGTAATAAAGGCTCTACAGCTCTTCAAAGTTGACAAATTTTGTTAATAAGATATTAACTCTTAAATATAGAAACAAATATTTCTCTGAGTTAATAAACTTTCTTAGTAATACCGAAAGATATCGAATCTATCCCTTCATAAGTTATAAGATATTAGAAAATATCTGCAATGTGCAAGTGAAAACGTGAGGAGAAAATAAAGAAATAGTTGAGCAGTAAATGGAACAGACGTGAAAACAATTCATCGCGCAGGGCCGACAATAAAAACGACACCTCGACAGACTGGTCATTCGTTTCCGCCCGAAATGACTAACGCGACTCAGCGATAATACTTCCATGTCCGCTCTCTCAAGCCACTTCACTACTCGACACGCCAACAGAGCGGGCGGAACACCTTACAACGTCCGCCGCACTTGACCTACTGAGCCACGTAACACTCCGGTCTTCCTATTCCCATCCCTCAGCCCCCAGCTCCCAACTCCAGTCACGATCCCGGGGGTCGACACGGGCTACTAGACCGACGGCGGAGGAGGCAGCGACTAGAGCTAGCGGCATCCTCTTAGACTGTCATCGCACGGTCGAAGGGACGCAAGGTATGCGTCTCGGTATGCGCCTATTGCGCTGCATTCCAACACCAGTCCCGTTCCACGTTTCTCTCCAAAAACACCCTAAACGGAGTAATCGAGTAGAAGTATCTCCTTTCAACCGATCTGTTTCCAATGTCATTTTAGACTTCAAACCTCCTTCATCCTCGAAATACGCCCAACACTCCAATTGTCCCTCATCGAGGCTCTTTTAGCGACACCCCGAAACCACGTGAGGGAATGCCTTCCTAAATGTCTGCCAATGCCTTCCAACATGTCTACCAATTTCTTCCAAGAGTAGAAACATATCCCAGTCCATGTCTTTGTCTTTAAAGACTTAAATAAGACGAAGGTAGAAGGTAGAAGTGCAATCAGACAGGACGGAGTGTTGAAGTAAAGTGTGTTGTAGTTCCCACACTTGTATGCATACCAAGACAGTGGTCGTAACCAGGTTACTTCGAAGACTTTGCGAGTTGTGGGCATCTTACGTGGAAGATATGGCACGAAAGAGGCATGTCACTAACCGTGACAGGCTACTAACGTGGGTATTACTGCCAGGCGACGCCGTCGTCGTGAAGGTTGAGGCAGACATTCCAAACGTACGAAATGCCTGCATGTTTGCAACGACACGAGGAGAAATGACTACCTATCCCAGGGAGTGGGAACAGCTGCTGAGGATCGTCATTCTTCGATGCTGCTAGCGTCAGCCTGCGTTCAGAAAGGGGCTATTAACTCACTGGGTCGGTTCATATTTTGCAGCATCCCAAGCTACGGCGATACAAAACAATCCACATAGTCTTTCAGATACTTTACAAAACTACGGGGTTACTAATTGGAAACACTCGGTTTTAGGAGGTTTTGTAGTGGTTTCTAAAACGAGGGTGCTTGGAAAGGTCTACGAATCGCAGACTCAACAGTTTGTGTGTTACAAAGTGTTGCTAGAGACTTGAAGGATGAGGGTTAAGATTGACAAGGTCAAGTTTTAGTGGAGATTATAGGCAGACCACAAACGTCTTCAACTCCTTGTTCTTAGAATAGCACAGTTTACAAATGTGGTATATCTAAGCAAGGGAATCATGCTAGATATAACTATATAGTTGGTCCTTCGAGCAGTCGATATAACTCATAAATGAATTATAGCAAGTCGAAATTTTCAGGGACAAGTTTTAGAGATAATTTTGAAGCTAGATTGAAGGCCATGATTTTCCAGGTCAAGATCAATGAATTTGGTCTTGTTAGTCATAACCACAAAGAAGATACACCTACTTTCGGAGAATTACCAGAGTTCTCTAGATTTCTTAAAAGTGGATCCCACATTTTTCTAAAGTGTTTTATCAAGGTCAAAGTCAAGATGGTAGTTGATCCAGTTGTAAGTTTAATCGTGGATCAGTGATGGACGATGGCAGTAACTAGGAACGGTGAACCTTTGTCCTTTGAATATTGAAGACCGGACATTCCGTTTTCTTATGTGTTAGGGAGGTTAGATCAATTACAGGTTGGTCCAGGAAATGGCAACTGCTTAATGATGTTTGGATTTGGGAAAGTCTGTTTATTCGAAGGACCAATTTTTCAATTAATAGTCCTCTGTAAAAGTAGGACAAATTGCCTTCTTTCCAAGGTCGATGGATCTATACAAATTTAGCTTTTAGCAAGTATCCATTCTAACCATATTTTCAAAGCTGTAAACCCAAATAAATAATTGGTCAGTCGAAAATTTAAGAGGAATCATTTTGTTTTGTCTTGGGTTAAACAAGTTAAATCAGAGAGAGCAAAGTAAAAATAAAGTTTTAAGTTGCAAATATTTAGATTGAAGAAAGACTGTTTGATCGACGGACCAATTTTTCAATTAATCATTCCCTGTCCGATTAGAAAACATCTTCTTTTCAAGTTTGTGGAATCTTTACATATTTAAATAGCATAATGGTAAATCTCGATCAAATAACAGATCAAATACCACATGGAAAGTGATGAGTCATCATCTCTTTTCATTCATTCTATTTATTTAGAGTTTAGATGCGCTCGATCTTCGTCTGCTCGTCTCGAGTCTCCCTCAAGCATCCCTGGAAATGGGGAGATCGTTGATCTTCACATTTCCATCACAACCACAAATTCCTCGCGGGGGCTCGCCAGACGTGAATTGCTGATAGATAGACATCTCTATCAATCAAGCGTCCGTGCCATACGTAGGCGGGGATCAGACGACATCCATCAATTCCCCTGTTAGTTTATGCCTCCCCAGGAGAGATTAGTTTGCAAAGCAAGCAGAAAACACCGCCAAAATCGTGCAATAAACCTCGTGTTACACGCAGTCATTCCCCGGTTTATCCAGCTCTGGAGCTGACTCAACCTTATTGGATGTAAGTCTGACTCTTCTAGACTTACATCCAGTAAGTCTAGAAGGGTGTCTAGAAACTAAAGGGACATCAAATCCCAAGCGTGTCATTTAATTGGGAAAACATCTAACGATTATAACACATCTCTTCCTAATTCCTTGAATTTAATTGCAGTGAGAGCACCTACTTTACACTTGTGCATCCCTAGGACCGGAGAGACTTTCTTTGTTAGGCAGCGAGCAGCTAAGCCTTGCTGAATTCAAAGGGAAGTCGGACAAGGAGATTCTCAGTCTTTTCTAAGGTGATCTCCGTTATTGACCCATAGTATTGGTTCATACACAATAGATCAAAGCTGGTCGCAATGGTGCTAGTGGCGTTGATCGCCCAGGATTAATTGAAAAAAATAAAGAAAAAGAGATATTTCACACAGAATTTCAATTAAATTTACAATATAAATCCAGTTTCGAAGTGAAATGATAATGAAAGAAAACAACAAAGTTGATGCGGATGTGTGCATAGTGTTTCGCTGAGGGTGGCGGAAAAAAATTTACGACACCCTGAAGGATACTAGAAATTTCCATATTGTCGTCGTCGTCGAGCACCTTTCGGAATGTTTCGTCGAGAGGAAAACTGGGCCACACGAAACAATGGGCTTGTTGTGGGAAAACGCTGAAGATTGCAGGAAATAGAAACGTGTTGTTCTCGTCAGAGTAGTAAAATTTGCGTTTGGGAAATCGATGGAATGATTTACATATTTGTTGAGATTATCAAGGGTGTTATGCAACAATGCCATCATTCGTTCGAGTGTGAAATTAGCTTGGGAGAACATATTAAATTGACATATTTACTATTTGATAAGAATCTCATTAAATTTCCATTTTCAAAATGTCTAGATTCTCAAAGCTGAGAATTGAAAGATATTATTAAGTGTACTAGTATCTTAGAAGTTGCATTCGAGACTTTTCTTGCTAGCACTCTGTGGCAACTCGAGCCTAGTGATAAGCACATCTACAGCTGCGTTATACCAGCATTACAGTAGGGCGCTGATTCAGCGCCGCTCGAGTTATCACGGATTATCATAATCATAATATACCTAGGCGTGAATTTTGGAAAATGTAATTGTAAATGTAATTTCCTAAATTGACTACATGATAGGTATCTATTTTTAGAGGCTTCAAGAGATTTAAAAACATTAATGAAATGTTAAAATATCGTATTACTTGTAAAAACGGCGCCGACCAACCCTTAACAAAATTATTGTTTGGCGCCGAATTGACGCCGCTCAAGTTATCACAGTTATTAGTATCACGATCTTGCTAATTGCCAAAATTTGAAAATGTACTAATTATCAAGAATGTTACGCAACAATACGATCATTAATGTTAAAAAAATGCTTAGGAGAACATATTAATGCTTATATTTGTTATGTAAATGTATCGCATAACTTGATAATATAATAATCTCGAGCTGTGGCAACTCGACGCGAATGAGACCGAACACCTGCGTGCTCCCTACACTCGGGACGGCCCAGACTGAGCCCTCACAGATTCATTATCGGCGCCGCTCGAGTTGTTACAGTTATCATTATCACAATTTGCAAAATTGTCCAAATTATAAAATAAAATAAATCTGACTAGACTTACAAAACATCTGTGAATACTAGACTCAATGTCATATCTTCTCTATCACTATCAAGTACTATGATAAATTCGGAGGAATAGAGGTTGCCAATTCAAACTCGGTCATGTGCATCATATTTGTCACTGATCTTAATTTACTGAAAGCCTGTCTAAAGTAACGTTGAGACGTTAGATAAATGAATAAATTTGTCACTTCACAGAATGTGGCATTAAATTAGCATTTTCGAATTGTCTGGCCTGTCAATTTTGGAAAGAGCGCTCTCGTAGCACCGCATCCCCAGGCGTCGCAGCGTATTCCGATGCTTTTATTGCGCTTATTCCACGTGAAATGCGCCAGTGTTCGGCATTCTGTGTCAACTGCACATTAACCGATAGACGAACAGCGAATAGGAGGCATAATAAACTTTGATGCCATACGCGATCGTTAAAATTCGTACGCGTATACATACATACATATATACATACATATATACATACATACATACATACATACGTAAGAATAACCTGTGCCCCGTTTTGACGAGGCCAAATCGTGACAATTGCTTCGTATACTTCTCGTGCGAGTGGCTTATGCAATTCGTCTACAATGGCAACCAATGGCGTACTTACATTGTATTTGACTCTACAAGTATGATCATGGGTTAGGTTGGATGTGCTGGCATTTGTGGCGATATACCGGAAAATATTTATATTGCTATGGTAATGAGGAAATGGGTTATAAACAATGCTGCGCGAAAAATTCCGCACGCATAGTCTACTCGTATAGCACCAAGCCGCGAGGTGAATTGCGTGCGTGCCATTCATTTTCGCGTTAATAACCATGCCACTGAATATACACAGCTATAAGAAGTAAAGAAAAGACGGCAATTCTTTGCCCTGACTTATATTTCACATAGGAATAAATATTTCGTAGGTCTAGTGTGTTGTTGAGAGAAAATTTGCTTAATTTATTGATATTTTCACGTTTGATATCAAACAAGATAACTATTATCTTGAACTTAACTATTAATTTGAAGCACACAAAGAGATTACATTCGCACAAGTCATAATATTATACATTTAAAATCAACAAAATATCAAAAAACAAACAGGTACACAAACTACTTAAATACCATAACAAACACCATGAAAGTATGTATTAAAAACATAAAAGTATGATGGAATACTAACATTTCCGACAGATTTTGGGAGAAATGTGTTGGCATCAGGTGAGATGTATTGTATTTT
>WSZQ02092523.1:0-13098 GCA_019419845.2 Weissflogia rhopalogaster | reverse complement strand
ACCGTGAAATCTGGAAGTAGGGAACCAGAAGGCGTAAAACGCTATAGAACCTGGAAGATGATGAGGTACCGACCCTATTCATCTATTTGAATTTGTCCTTTGTATTCTGGGTAAAGATTTTTAATTTTTTTCGTACGATTTTTAAAATTACCGATTTTGGAAGTTGTTTAAATGAAAACAGTTTTGAATGCGGACCGTATTCACCTGTCAGAAATTACCGCTTATGTATTGTGCGGCGTTTTTAGAATTGTCAAAGTTCGAGGATATGGTTTAATTGGGATAATTATTTTATAAAAGTTTAGTTCGCAGTGAAAAACCTGAACATGGCAGGGTTATTGTTTGGAATGTTTTGTGCCATGCATGCAATTTTGAAATGATTCAGATTGTTGGAGTTCTAGATTATCAAGTAGCACTAGAGCGTTTAAAGATTATGTCGTAATACTTGCTTATTTTTTATTTATGATTATTTTATCAGGTAATTTTAATATGCATTGAGAAAAATCCTGTCTGTAAACATATGTTTGGGTTATGGATGTCTTGAGAATTTTGTTGAAGTGTTTATATACCCTATTGTAAGTCAAGCAAGGACAGTTTAAGCAGAGTTTGATTACATTTCGTTTTTGTTTAAGCATGTACTTAAATTACTTTGAGAGAATTTTTGAGAAAATTACACTAATTCCTGAGAGTGATAAGTGTCTCAGGTGGATGTGTCGCATGATCCGAAATGTAATAATACATTGTTGATTATTTTTGTTTAGCGGCGAATTCATTTTATGTTTTATGTGCGCGTCTGGCTTGTGTTGAGAACAATTAAGTGTTTGTTTGATGATTATGCATTACGGGCAGGATATTTCGGTTATGATTAAGTGGGGCGGCTTAAGTTTTCTTGTCGCCGTCGATGATTGTTTTTAAAAATAAAATTAGTACGTTTATGGACTTGACTGTATCTACTTCGGCTCTCCACCTTTTTTCACACAATTTCCGTAGCGTGTAATTTCGCGTTCCTGCTATAAAATAAAAGGCTCCAGGTGGACAAACACTATCTCGTCCGCTATGTGCTTATGTCGTATGTAAACCGGTCACGCGACAATGGGAATGAACCTGCGAGATTGGTTATTATAAAACTTCGCATGTGATTGCAAATGAGGTGGCGGTGTGCTTATTATTTCTGCCGCAATACTCCCTTGCCCATGATCAATAAAAATTCTAGGGGGACCTCATTAAAATTCTGCGACTGTAAAAATGAAACGGGATCCTTCAGAAATTGCATGCACAGGTGTTTAAATCCTTCGAGGTATTGCATCCATTCACGGTTGCAGGGGAGGGGGCAGAAAATGCTTTAGGTCGGGCTTGATAAATTGAAGAGTTTCTAAATTTCTTTTCTCTTTCTCCCCAAAACGATGGTGCGCTGTATTCCTCCAAACAACAGCTTGCCTTCCTGCAATAATTAGATTTCCCAAACAAAAGTAAATAACAATTAAGAAAATAACAGTACCAAATTAATTAAAAAACATCCACAAATTTTGATTTGAGAGTTAAATAAGTCGATAAATGGATATCCAGTCCTCGGTAGTATAATATATTTATTCGGTTCATAGTACACTAAGTTTAGAACACCAACCTTTCTACATACATAAATATACTAAATATTAAGCCAATTTATTGATACAGTAGAAGACAATAATATAAAATTGATAAAAAAATAAAATTTTGAGAAGTTATTGCCTAACGTTCCAGATGTCTGTATAAAATTTGGCATGTTTGGGTAATTACACTATATGCTCATTTGCGCATAAGGATTCTGTGCTGGTTGGAGCAAATTCCCAATTCGCTGAGCAGTTCCATCATCACTAGATGTCCTTTTGATACCACAACTTCACCGAATGTACCCACAGTCAGAATTCCCAGGACCGCCTAGCATTTATATTTTAAGCTTATTTCATTAGCTAGGTTTGGGTCTCTGTGTATCGTCTTGTAGTTATTGTTGTCTATGGTAGCGACCGAATTGTGAGTATAACGCACTCGCTTCAACTCCTCTTGCATATGTACATTTCTGAGATGAGGGATTGAAATCTCGAAGAGGTATGTCTTTCCCTTGGGCAGCAACTTTAACAAAAATGTCGGGTTTGTTATGGTGGAGACGCTTATCCGTGAGGATGCTGTGGCCCGCTCGTATTTTCACCTCTCCTCCAGTCCTGGAACGGAACTCCACGTTCAGCACTGCTTTGCCGAACTAAATGTCCTTGATGGTATCAGCGGGAGCTCCCTTCGATGTCAGCAGCATCGAATTCTATATTAGCCAGTGGACCACCTGGTCGTGCCTTGCAATGAACGACTCTTTCAGGCACGCGCTCATAGGCGGACTCGGCTTCGAAGCAGCCTCGTCGACAGGACTTATTGTCCCGCTCTTGGTTGCATCTTATAGTCTGGATCTGCTCCTCTGCGGCAGCGTTTATCAACGACAGCTTACTTGACTCAGTGCGGAGGTCTATCGTGGCTGGAAATAGTATCTTGTCAGTCATTGACTTAACAGTCTTGGGGTAAGCGAGGGTAACGCTCGCTTGAGCAGATGTTGTCCAGTATGTACACCGCGGCGGGTACTATGGTGTTGTTGTATATAATCCGTTTCTCATGGATGGTGAGGCGGGATTGGAAAAGTTAAGTGGCTTTTTTGACCACTTTATCCTCAAGGTTTTTGGTAGTTTTCCCTGGTGTCCAACTCCTTATGTACAATGCCGAGATGTATACCCGCGGCACATCTGAGGAAGGAAGAACTGGTCGTCTCGTAAATGGTCTCCATACATGCCGCATTTACTAGTATTGAGGGATAATCCCACCTCAGCGCTTGATCGTTTAGCTTCTCCCAATATAAGATCAAATTGTTCAGCAGTAGAGGCATGGCATTTTATATCATCCATAAACGCCAGCATACGATGTTTCCCTTTCGTTGCTCGATTTATATCTGCGTCATCTCGTAGGTGTTTTAAAAGCGCTGCCGTGATTAGCTTAAATATTAATGGGCTGATGGAGTCGCCCCGGTATACGCTTCTCTGTACCCTGATCTGCTTGGCTGGCTTATTATCGCTTCGCACCAGTCTGACATTCCACTTCCCGACAGCATTAATAAGGAGGGACTTGCGATTTTGGTCGACAGTAAGGGATAGGAACAATTTGCGGATTGCACTGTGGTCGATGGTGTTGAAAGCTTTTGAAATATCTAGCCACATAAATGCGTGAGGGATGATTTATCAATCAGGAATCCTTGCAGTGTCCCCCATACTCCAGGTCGTGCTAATTGTTCGATGGGAACAATTGATCCGATCACGTCTTCTATCTCGGACGCAAGTACTTTCGTTAAGAGTTTGTAGTCGGTATTCAGGAGGGAAATTGGACGGTAATTAGAAGGGTCCGTGGTCGATCCTTTTTTGTGGAAAAGGATCATATTGGCTTTCACGTCCTTTTTCACGTCCTTAAAGATTTCTGCGTTGAAAGTTTCCGCGCTGTCGAAGTCAAGGTTCGACTCTGGACTACCGGATGCGAGACAATTAAGGGACGAATTGTCTCGACATCTGTGCCTTAACATGAACGCTTCGTGCTTGGTCTTCTGACTCGCCAGTTGATTTATTATTATAAAAATAAGCTTCTACATTATTTTGTATCATTTTGTAGATGTTGGTATTGAAAGTATATTGTGTGACTTTGCTATCATAACTACCGCATTGTAAGATACAGCAGAAAATAGAAAGAGTTAATATGAAAAGCTTTACCAGTAAGTTGTGGAAATCTCAACCGGCTTCCTTGGCACTGAATAAAGACAAGGCTATATATACTGAACATTATCTATGTTATTATTCTAACTAAAAGGCAATAGATTCTTTAATTAATTGATAGGTTTTCTATTTCGGATATTATCGATGTCGATAAATATCGATATTTCGACTCACATATAAATATATTATAAATAACTCATCCAGATATTTTTTCATTGGTAAAATATATTTGACTTCTGGTAAGAGCTGTTTGAATAGTACACAATCCTGAAAGAGTGATATTTATCAGAGAGATCTATTTATTATGAATTTAAATATTTAACACTACATTAATAATGTTTAAATGATATTAAAAATATATGACGTAAAAAATGAACAATAAAATGCGTGAGTGAGATTCGTATCGTCTTAGTCCGCATCAAAAATAAAACGATGAGACTACGCACCAACCGTATCAACCAAGCACACTCACGGGTGCGGTAATCCGAAGTTACACGTTTGGAAATATATAAATTGGCACTTGCAGTAAATGTTTAATAATTATTTTCTCGGAAACTAATCAGTTGCATGTTCTAGAAATTTTACAATGTTATTTTCAAAAATGTAGTAACCGATTTTGTTACACTTTTTTAGTTTGGTCAAAATCATTTGACCCTCCATGATATTGCAAAATAAAAATACATCCAAGGACCAAACAAGTATGTAAAGTAATTTACCAGAAAGAACTCGATCAGACAAGTTCATTGATATGATTCCAATCGAGCGAGTCAAAAATAATTAATATTTCGAGTACTCAAATATATATATACGAAATATCGATATTTGAATATCGCGAATATCGAAAATCGATATTTATCATCGAATGATATATTTAGTCACCTTATCTTTCTCATATCAAAAGATATTATTTAAATAAAACGTAAACCTTTTTTATCAAGTCCTCGGTAGTATATTTAGTATTGGATCGTGGTGCACCAAGTTTTCAGTTTGGTGCACAAACCGTATACTCTCCGCATCCATAAACATTTAAAATAAATATACAAATATAAACAAATATAAAAAATATAAACTCTATGACTGTAAATTCGTAACAATTAGATAAAATAAGAAAATTAATAACAGCTAATATAGTAATGAGAAAGTAAAAACGAAAGAAATATATAAAAATATGTAAAACTGCAAAATTGGCAGCTAGTTATTAAGCCTACATAAAATTTGGCTTGTTTGTGTGATCACGCTGTATGCGCATTTACGCATGAGTGCCTGATGTTGAGCGGTGGACATCCCCAGCTCCTGTAGTATTTCTCGCGTTTTGATATGCTCTGCGGTTTCAACTACTTCGCCGAACGTTTCCACAGTCATCACACCCAGGACCACCTTGCATTTATATTTTGTACTAATTTCAGTAGCAAGGTTGGGGTCCCGGTGGATGGATTTGTAGTTGGCGTTGGTGATGGTGACGATGGAGTTATGAGTGTATCGTACCCTCTTCAGCTCCTCCTGCATGTGGAGGTTTTGCAGGTGTGGGATGGATACCTCGAAGAGGTAGATCTTATGTCTCCCAGAGCCAGCAACCTCAACAAAGACATCGGGTTTGTTGTGGTGTAGCAGTTTTTCCGTGAGGATTCTGTGGCCCGCTCGAATTTTCACATCCTCTCCCGTCTTGGACCTGAATTCCACGTTCAGCACTGCTCTGCCGAACTGGAACTCCCTGTTGGTATCGGATCGAGCTCCCATCGCTGTCAGCAGCTCTTTTAACAGCCAGTGGACCACCTGGTCGTACCTCGTTATGAACACCTGTTTGAGTTACGCGCTGGTGATATGGTAGGCGGTCTCGGCTTCGGAGCAGCCTCGTCGAGAGGACTTGTTCTCAACTTCCTGATTGTTTCGTACGGACTGGATTTGCTCCTCTGCTGCGGCGATTATTAGTGACAGCTTACTGGAGTCAGTGCTGAGGTCTTTTGAAGTTGGAAACAAAATTGTGTCAGTCATGTTCGTAACAGTCTTGGGGTAGCGGGCCAGTTTCGCACACGTGTCAAATATGAATTGCGTGTCTTTTGTCTTGATGTTGTCAATTAGGTCTCGGGATATTTGATTGTAATTGCTATTGTTTATGATGGAGGAAGGGGTCGTCAGTTCGTATTTGGTACTAATATGTGTGAAATCGGATATAGGGGAGCGGCATCCTCTTTGAGTCAAGTGTTGGAAGCCCTGGAGCATCTCATCTAGGTCCTCATGTCCGATGAGGTAGCAGTAGCGGCGCACGAATTGGATCTTGTTCTCCACCTCGATCGTCCGAAAACCGAGACCCCCAAAGTTGTCGGGTAGGTACAGTCTCTGGTTGGAGGTCGGTCGTGACTTGATGTTTTCTGCTATTGCGCAAGCCGCCTTGAGCGCAGATGTTACGCGCTCATTCGCACGGATGTTGCCCAGGATATATACGGCGGCGGGCACTATCGTGTTGTTTTAAATCATCCGCTTCTGATGGGTGGTTAGGCGGCATTGGAAGAGGTATGTGGCTTTCGTGACCAGTTTCTCCTCAAGATGTTTATAGTTCTCCCCGGTATCCAACTCCTTCTGCTCTATGCCTAGGTACAGGTACCCACGGCGCACCTGGGGCAGGAAAAACTTGTCGTCACGTAGATGGTCTCCATGCAAGCCGCATTTGGTGGTATTGAGGGATAGTCCCACCTCAGCCCTTGCCCGCTTGACCTCTTCCAATATCAGGACAAGTTGTTCGGCAGTGAAGGCGTGGCATTTAATGTCATCCATAAACGCGAGTGTTCGATGTTTCCCTCTCGTGGCTCGGTATATGTTCGCGTCCAGGAGATGTTGGAGGAGCGCTGCCGTGATCAGTTTGAATATCAGGGGGCTGATGGAGTCGCCTTGGTACACGCCTCTCTGTACCCTGATCTGCTTTGCTGGCTTGTTGTCGTGGCGTACCTGCCTGATGTTCCATTTCCCGACAGCATTGATGAGGAGGGACTTGGGGTTTTTGTCGATAGGGAGGGAAAGAATGAGTCTTCGGATGGCATTGTGGTCGATTGTATCGAAGGCTTTCGAAAAGTCGAGCCACATGGATGCGTGGGAGATGCGTTTGAGTTTCGCAAGCTGGATGATGGATTTGTCGATCAGGAAGCCTTCCAGCGTCCCCCAGACACCAAGTCGGGCTAGCTGTTCGGTCGGGATAAAGGATCCGGTGAGGTTTTCTATTTCGGATGCATGGACTTCAGTGAGGAGCTTGTAGTCTATATTGAGGAGGGAAATTGGGCGGTAGTTAGAGGGGTCCGTAGTCGATCCTTTTTATGGAAAAGAATCATATTGGCTTTAACGTCCGTCTCGGTTAGAAGGGACTGTCCACGGAGGCAATTTTGTATGTGTTGTGATAGGTAGGATACTGCTGCCGGGAGGTATATGTATAGGGCATTTGGTATGCCGTCGTCGCCGGGCGCCTTCCGGTGTGCTGACGTCTTAATTGCCTCCGCGATAAGAGCGTCGATATCGTTCGGCTGTGGTGTGCTCGTTGGGATCTTGGCGAGCTCGGTTAGCCATCGGTCCAGGATGGGCGTCCGTGTGTGCTGCCTTTGGCTCTTGAAAATCTCGGCGTAGAAGTTTTCTGCGCTGTCGAAATTCAAATCCGACTCTGGCCTACCGTATGCAAGACATTTGAGAGACGGTTGGTCTCGTCATCTCTGTCGCAACACAAAATCTTCATGCCTGGCTTTCTAGCTCATCAGGAGTTTCAACCTGTCTTTTGAGGATTTTATGTATTGCGATGGTGTCATTCGCAATTTCAGCATCATGCGAATCTCTGCATGCTGCTCTTTTGTCAGTTTTTCTGTCCCTCCCTTCTGTAAGGCCTTCGCCCGTGCCACCCTTCCCTCGAGTTTTTTTTATTTTACGCCGCGTGTGAAGGTATGGTGGCTTTTCTTTATTATTGCCGATATTCCCGGTGATTATTTGTCGAAGCAAATAGCCGGCGACAAGAATGTATTGTTTTATTAACTTTGTTTTTTGTTTGGTTTTCATGTTGATGACTCCATTGATAATATGGCTGTTGATAAATGTTCATTTACATGTTTAATTGTCTCGGAATGTCGATTCTTGGGGTAGAATTTTAACAGCCTCCGTTTTTTGCCGTTGACCGTTAAAATTTCTAGAAGTCTGGAAAGTTCTTTTGGGCGGATTTGTATCGGACATGTTTGTGTCGGGTATGTTATCGGTCGCGCCTGGAACAAGTGTTTCGGGTGTATTTGATGCCTCGGGTTTATGTGTGACTAAGGGTGGCGCGGGTGGATGTATGCTTTGCGCGGGTGACGGTGTGCGCGGCGCGGGGGATGTTGTTGGTGTTGTGCTTGGTATTTTGAGTGGTTCGCGCGGGATATTAGCGGGCTCGTTTGGCGCCAAGGCTGGCTGAGCGGGCGCGTCGACGTTGGCCGCAACGGGAGGGCGAGGGACAGCAACAGGTGGCGTTCTCTGTCTAGCACGCGTGTTGGCATAGTAAAGTTCGGTGTGATTTTCGCGCAGCCTGGTCTCTATACTTTTCACAGTGCGAGATGGAAAGTGCACAAGTATGTATTCTACGCGCTTGCGGATTTTTGGAAAGTCCGCCTCTTGGAAGAGTCGTGCTAGCCTTTCAGATTCATCGAGAGTCCAAAAATTGGTTAATTTAGTCGAAACTCCTTTCCTCAAGTCCATACACTTCTTCTTAATCGCCGCCTCCGTCCTGTCAGGTAACTGCTACTGCAGCTCAATGATGTGTTGTTTCGTCACGGCGCCCCCATTGTCTTCGATACACCCGCGCAAAATGTTAAGCTCGGTGTTTTGCCACTTCGCCATAATGGGTTTAAACTTAAACGCGGAGATAAAAACTAAAAACTGTACAAACATAACGGGGAAACAAAAACTAAGTTAAACTAAAACCAAATTATGTATTTACACGGAGTTTAGGATGCGACGCAGATCGCGAAATTAAATTAAAGTTTTGGGTGAAACTACGATTCTACTCATACCTTCGGGAGCGGGGCGCGTGCGCCATCTGCACTCTCCTGTGTTTGAGACGAGAATGGTAGTATATTTATTATTGGTTCGAGGTGCATTAAGCTTTCAGTTTGGTGCACCAACCGTATACTCTCCTCATCCATATACATTTACAATACATATACAAATATAAACAGATATAATAAATATAAACTCTATGACTGTAAATTCGTAACAATTAGATAAAATAAGAAAATTAATAACAGATAATAGAGTAATGAGAAAGTAAAAACGAATGAAATATGTAAAAATATGTAAAACTGTAAAATTGATATATAGTTTTTAAGATGCCTACATAAAATTTGGCTTCTTTGTGTGATCACGCAGTATGCGCATTTACGCATGAGTGCCTGATGTTGAGCGGTGGATATCCCCAGCTCCTGTAGTCTTTCTCGCGTTTTAATATGCTCTGCGGTTTCAACTACTTCGCCGAACGTTCCCACAATCATCATACCCAGGACCACCTTTATATTTTGTACTAATTTCGGTAGCAAGGTTGAGGTCCCGGTGGATGGATTTGTAGTTGGCGCTGGTGATGGTGGCGATGGAGTAGTGAATATTTCGTACCCCCTTCAGTTCCTCCTGCATGTGGAGGTTTTGCAAGTGTAGAATGGATACCTCGAAGAGGTAGATCTTATGCCTCCCAGAGCCAGCAACCTCAACAAAGACGTCGGGTTTGTTGTGGTGGAGTCGTTTTTCCGTTAGGATGCTGGGGCCCGCTCGAATTTTTACATCTTCTCCAGTCTTGGACCTGAATTCCACATTCAGCACTGCTCTGCCGAACTGGAACTCCCTGATTGTATCGGATGGAGCCCCCATCACTGTCAGCAGCTCTTTTAACAGTCAGTGGACTACCTGGTCGTGCCTCGTGATGAACGGCGTCTAGCTAACCGGAACAAGTGGCTCGATATTAAAATATAATAGTGGTGTTGTGCGCACCCCCTAAATAATAGATTTTCTGCACCTGTATCACGTGTTCAGCATTTTCTGTCACGGCATTCACGCAGAAGAGTACTATTGCATTCCAGATTTCTTGCGAATTGAGCGTTGCTCTTCGTTTCTATTGATCATCGACTGATGCTGGGCAGATTTCAAGGGTGTGGTCCGGAGTGTCTGCTACGCCAAGTAAGCAGTGGTTGCACATACTGCTGTCTTTCTTGCCAAATTTGTAGAGGTACGACGCGGCCATGGCCGGTAAGGAACTGGGTAAGGTAGTGGTCACAGTCTCCGTGCGGACACGCTAGCCATGTTGTTAGGGATGGTATCCACTGCTTGAGCCATCCTGACGTGGTCCTGTTACTCCATCTGACGGACCATTCCTCTATTATCCCATGGGGCGCATTAGTATCCTCGCCTATTCGTCGTTGGTAGCTTCTTTGTCATTCTAGCGCTACCAGGTCCGGAGGAGGGGTTGGCGATAAAATTTCCGCAGCCTCTGGAGAGATATTCCAATATGTGTGGTTATTTTTTTCAATAATCCACCACTTATCCCCGAATCTTTACAATAATACGTTTATTTGTGATTATTTGTGAAATGCCCTTAAATACCGCGCATGTACTTCATCGCATCAACTATAATGTTTTGCTTCACTTCTTTGTTTTAACACTGAAGCACCCATTAAAATGCCTTAGATTAAAATATTTGTAATTCAATCGTATTCTGAGAAGTCCAAAATTCGCATTTTCCCGATGTTTATTAGAGTTATAGAAAGAACCGCGAAAGTTTCTGGTAATTATAATTGGTACAACCTCTAGTGTAATATTGTATATTACCTTTACAAATTCCGGAATAAAATATTTTCCTAGTTAGGCGAGTAAAATAAATCATGCTTTTGAAATTACTTGTTTTAAAATTGTCACGCATCACCCGGGAATCGAACCCAGATCGCCCGCGTGGCAGGCGAGCATTCTACCATTGAACCAGCACTTGCCCTTGTGACGCCGAGGCAAGCGGACGTGCGCGATCTCGCAACATCGACAAGCCGGTGAAATTTATAAGTTATTCTTGCACCTCAAAGCTAAATTAACTTCATTCGCTTAAGTATCTATACAGTAACTATACATGTGATTAGTGCTAAACAAATAATTAGTACTGAGCAAATTATTAGTGTTAAACATACATACCATCAGTTTAATCAACATCAAAACACAATAAACATGGCTACATGGAAAACTACGGAACTCAACATCATACAGAGCTACATCGCCGACAAACCAAAGTTAACACAAGATGATTTCCTGCGCCAGCAGGAACAATTGCCAGGCAGAACGGTAGCAGCAATAAAAAAGAAAGCCATATGCACTGGGACGGTTGGCCACCGAAATCCACATGATCTGAAGAGAAAATTCAAACACTCAAGTGTAAGTACAGAGAAGTACTATACATAAAAAAAAGAAAGCGCGGATGGAGGCAATAATACCACCCTTCTCATCAAGAGCAATCAAAGCGCTAGAAACGCGGTAGCACGAATCTTGTCCAGAACTGTACTTTATGCAACGCCGCTCACTAACCGCCCAAATAACGCCAACGCTCCAACCGTTATACTGTAAATGTCCCCCTTGTGCTAACACAAGACCCGCATTCACTCGGTTATTCCGATTTATCTGCACTCAATGTCATCAAGCCCACCTTAGTGAAGTAGACGGCATCCTGGCCTGGAAAATCCACCTGATCGCAACCTCAGTCAACAATCCTGGCAAGCGACATCGCCTAATTAAACGGGCTATTCTTGCGGCTGGATTCCTCCTACCTAAACGCATAGTTGGCAAATTTGGTAAGAAAGCACATCTACCACAATATATACAGGGTGAACGTAGGATCCGAAAATTAGAGGGGTACATACAGCGTGCAAAAATCATTCAGCACCTTAGTAATGATGCTACTTTTAGTCGTAGTCATCGCCTAGAGAAGGAGATGATGAAGAAACTCCGTATGTCGCTGACGCGATATATTAAATCTATACAAGATCGAGTTGAAGTGTTAAGAGCTGATGTGAACCATTAAAAAGAGAGGACTACCACAATGGGCATGCGTATAAGATGTCACGAACCACCTTCAACTAGATGACTACCAAAACCCCAGCGCCCATATCCATGCCCTGCTGCCGCCGAGACATTCTACGGGAATCTTTACTCGCCCAAACCACATCCACAACCAGAACACCCAATTTTTACAAGGTGGCTAAATTTCGTAGACACTATGCAATCATCCACCAATGACATAAATTATGAACAACTCTTAGACGATGCGATCAATTTCGCTGCACCATGGAAGGCTCCGGGAGAAGACGGAATACCTACCTGTACAAGGTACTTCCGGCAGCAAATAAGTACATTAAAACCTTTGTCATGGACTGCATAGAGGGACGATACTCCTTAACCGACAATGACGTCAGATTCATCTTAATTTTAATTCACAAGAAAGGACCTGCTGATGTCCCAGCTAATTTCAGACCAATCTAGAAAGTATTACCACCAGATTTGATGCCCAAGGAGCAGTTGCCCAGGCCGGGTTGCTGGGGCACAACACATGCTATGATTCTTAACAAGGCCACCACGTTGAGAGTAAAGGTCAGTAGAAAATTACATACCACGACTTGGTTTGACTTTACAAAAGCGTTTGACTCGGTCGACCATTGAGCAATCAGAGAGTTAGTACAACGTTTACCCATACCACCCGGGATTAAAAATGTGTATTTGCAAGCTATGTGCAGATGGAACCTGAGACTGCGCCGTAACGACCATACGCCCGGGAAAATCATACATGTCCGCAGAGGAGTATATCAAGGGGACTCTATCAGTCCACTAATATTCACCCTAGTCACGGCAGGTATTATACATCACCTGCGTTCTGATTCAGACCTCATGCGAGCTACAACGACCACACATCAACGACCGCCCAGATGACCATCATCACAAAATAACTTCGTGCTGCGGCAGCGGAGATCGGACTCGAAATTAACGTCAATAAGAGTGCTTATCAGTCCAACGAAGATGATGTTGATGCCGACTTCCTGCCAAGGATACTAGACTCATACAAATACCTGGGTATTGAGCAGGACAGTCTGGATGTGTCATCTAACTTCACAGCACTAGAGGAGAAAATTACCACCAAGGCAACCGAAATTCTTACATCCAACCTAGCTATTTTCCAAATGCGAACAGTATACAATAACACAATTATCCCAGCGGCAGTGTGTGTTCTAGGCAATATCCGTCCATCAGAACGAGTAACATCAACACTTAAACGTTGTCGGGACCTTGACAAACAAATCCGAAAGGTAGCGGT
>WSZQ02092512.1:1264-13103 GCA_019419845.2 Weissflogia rhopalogaster | reverse complement strand
AGTTACACCTCTTTATTTATTTCGAATAGGCAGGCGGGATCATTATTTTTAACAGAATTAATCAAGATATTTTGTATCATACTTTATTGAATCAAGGGTTTTCTCCTCCATTAAATTTAGTTTTTGTGCTAGCTTCTGCTATTCCTCTAGTTTTTGAATCTCTTTGAATTTTCAAATAAATCATCTTTTAAAATTTAATGTTATGTTATTTTTTGAATATTCACTCATACTTTTGCCGTTCTGCTGTCAGTAATGTCATCAGTTTAAGTTGATACATAACCTGCTTCTTTAATATGGACTTAATTCTGGTTTAGAGGCATGCGTGTGATCGAGCTTAGGCGTGAGCCTACATCGAGGCAAACTTTTAAATTTTAAATCAGGTGAATTCAAATTAATTTTGTATTGTAATGATTTTACGTTTAGCATCATAATTAAATTTTAAAATCTACTAGAATTTCAGCTAGTGATAAATAAATGAACAATAATTCAACATCGCTGGAAAACGCGCGGAAGATAATTTAATATAATAATAATTACTGAAAATCAATTTTAAAGTTAATTAAATTACGTTGGCCTAGAAACAATTCTGTACATATAGAAATATGAACTTTAACCTATGTTTAAACAACTTTATGCTTATTAAACAAAGTCTATGATGAACTAAATCCATGTTAAACAAAAATTTTGACATGAATCCACTTTAAAATCACTAACAAATACACAATTAGTAAATATAACAACTAAAAACATAATTTTGGTTTGTAAATTCATAACTCTAAACCTAGATTATATTTTCCGCAGTACCAATCAAAAACAAGCAATAAAAACAATTAAAACCATAAATGTATAAATAAAGCCGAACAATGTTGCAAAACTCATAAAAAATTGATAACATTTTCATACAATGCAAACACGTCAGTTCTGCTCGAGCAAGCAAACCACGCGCGATGCGTTGGGATGTGTCGTGGGCTTTCCGAAATAGCCCACCGCGCTAAACGTATTACACGCATGCGAATTATTCACGAGGAGCAGCCGAATTTTCCGCACGCATTCGCCGGTCGGTTTGTTGCGCTGAACCCCCTTCGCGTACCGCGGCCGCCCATCACACCAGCCCAGCCAAACCACCCCTTGGCTGGACTCTAGTTAATTAACCCTTTGGCATTGGCTTTGATCGAGTGCCCAGTGCCCAAACACATACACTCATACTCACTGGGCATTAATCCGCCATCGACATTTACAGTTTACGCACCCGCACCCACCGCCGTCCCATACCCACCTGGCACACAATGCGTAATCTATTTTTAAGGATAACGCACAACAACGCCACCGCCAACAACATGCGCTTAAAAGACTTACAATCCACTGCGTTTAGTTACGGAATTCGGACAGATACACAGGATATAACGAAAAATCACGTAAAACACAGTGTACTAGCCTCATTCCGAACGCTGGTGATCATACGAGTATGTATAGGGTATGACTGAATAAATGTGTGAGTTGTGTATGTAAAAGTGAGTTGTGAATGTGTAAGTGTGCTATGTATTATTGATTGTATTATGTATGAATAAGTGTGTTATGTATGTGTAGGTAAGTCATATATGTGTAAGTGAGTTATATATGATTAAGTGTGACATGTATATGTAAGTGAGTTATGTATGTGTGAGTGAGTGTTGATATTTTTAGTCCGGTTACAGGACTTGCAGTGCCGGACACATGTTTGCTGCCTGATTAAGTTTAGAAATTAGGAACAAAACAACATTTCTGAAATTTCGGTTAAATTTCAGAGCGAAAAGTTCACATAGCGAGAGAGAGGAGAGCGTTTTGTATGAAAGTGATTTTAGAGTAAATTCACGAGAATATATGTGTGACCGCGCAATTCCGAAATTACACAACGTTGACAGTGTAACTGCAGCTGTTTATTGCTCATTATTAGAGGAATTAATTAAGCGTTGTTTCCGCATACAACGATGGCGTTTAATCTGTGTTATTTTAAATAAAAATTGCCCAAAACGTATTTGTGTAATTGACATGACGAATTTTTAACTATTAACAATTTCGCTTTAGTTAAACATCTCTAGAGGTACATCTTGCTAAGGTAAAGTCTACTGCATCCAACGATATGTTGCTAAATAGTTGCGGAACTTGTCAAGTAACAACTCTCCGTCCTAAAGTTTAAAATTGATAGCGTTAGTTAAGACTGCCTTTCCTTCCCAGTCCTGCCAACTCCTCCGGACGACAGGCAGCGATTCGTCAAAATCGATTAGATTGATTCGGCACGGCTCTAATGATGCCATTAGTGCCCGAGACCGGCCACATATCGACAGTTTGAAACCGATAACTTGCTGCATCAACCACGTTCCATCCTACTCTACTCCCTCGCAGGAAAATCGACGAACTTGTCAAACTTACGTCAAGTTGAAACTTGTTCGCCACAATAATTCGATAATAAATAGAGGTAATCGCGGTGTATTAACCGATTACTCATCTGCCACCTATCCTTCCGGGAGAACTGCAGTCGCTTTTGGTGGGCTGTCGATCGGAGATTACTCTACCCGAGCAGCTTAGCAGGATGATCAATTATTTCTCCACAATTGTTGCCCGCTAAGCAGATTAAAAACTTGCTAAACTGAATCGGACATGAAACACTCAATTTTAATTTCAAGTGGCATGTTCGAATTGTCCGCCTTGGATTAGGATGCGAATTTTCGGTTTAATGAGAGTCCTTTAGAAAATTTTGCGTGGTACCGTCAACTTTTCATCCATTACCGCCACCTCCTTTTCGCTAAAGTGATTAATAGCTTTTTTATGTTTACAGCGCGATATTTCGCATTTTATTACGCCAAAAAAGCGGTTACAGGGTGTTTTACATCGTCGTCAACATTGATTACTCTAAATTAGATTCAATTTCGTAAGTTTTGTCATGAAAAAAAACCCTAAAACTGGTTTCACTGCGAGTTTTAACAACAGAAAACGTAGTAAACAGAAAATAATTTCGAAGCTGTTTTAATGAAAGCGAATCCTCCCCTGCTAACAAGTAATTAAAAACCGTGAAATATATACCTCGATAGGGAGGCGGGAAATATTTGCGTTTCGGCTATCCCTTGTGCAATTTGTAGGCGTTGGTTGGTTGGGAGTGGTACAACACAGTTCTAAGATAATTGAAGGGGTTGGTGGCGGTTGGCATGATTGAATCGTGCTGCCGCGCGGTGCCATTCCGAAAGAAAGGCAACAGAAAATGCATTTTACGATTGTAATTTCGGCGTAATTCGATTCGTGGGTGAAATCCTCGGAAATGCTCCCAAGATGTAAACTTTATGATTAATTGTCCAGAAAGAGCGGAAATTAAAAATGTAGCATTCCAGTTCGGGTGAGTTTTAAGGATGTTGCGAAACATTTAATTGAATTTTGATTGGTTTTTAGAGATTTGTTATATTTTAATATTCTTTGGCTGGAAATCGTTAAATGAATATGCGATTTTTTATGAAATAAGAATTTTTACAAGGAAAAAAGGTTTTAGTCGCAAAAAAGTTCACTAGGCTGTTGATCGAGCTAGACTTCCTGTGTGTAATCAAATTTACAATAAGAATTATAACATTTCCTGTGGCTTCTTTTTTGATGTCAAAAGCATTTTCTGAATCTGGAATTGAACATCAAATGCATGAAATGCAAACAAATTTTTAGAATTTAACCTATTACCACGAGTTCAAACCATGGCAGTAATTCTAGGCCAAGATCGCAAAGCAAGAGCGAAGACATTTGCGCTTTCCGTGAACGCTCTGTGAGAACTCGAGAAGATTATAGCCGAATATTCAGAGTTTATGGTACGGCGTCGTCTAGGCGTCTAAGGAGTACTCACAGAATGTTACTCGGGCGTGAAATCCACGCGACTCGCGCGCAAAGAGTTAAAAGCAAAAAAAATGAAAATTCTTAATAAAACTGGACATTTCTAAATACGTGGATATTTTTAAAATCCAAATTAAAGTTTGAATTAAAATTTAAATTAGTTAAATAAAAGTTTAAAATTTCTAAAAACGAATTTAAAATAAACTCAACTTTCCTCGTACAATGGAAAGTCGAGTTTATTTTAAATACCTGCAGAAACTTGAATAAAATTCACAGGAAATACATAATTTTCATTCGTTGAAGCACGAAGAATACTAATAAGAAAACTAATGTAAGATGCAAAGATTAGCAGATAAGATTGCTAGGAATCACAGTGTGCATTAATAATATGCAGGTATCTGTTGGGATGTTGAGAACAAAAGAAATATATGTTGGCAGCCAGTTGTAGCGTCCACGCATCAAATGCTGAAAAAAAACACAAATTGTAAAAAGAAGGAAAATGAAAACATTGTTTGAAGTTGGATCAGTTTCCGCTCATTCTCGCGTAACAAATGCCGTGTGAAAGTTTCCAATGTCATTAGCAATTTCCACCGAAACGACACTTTTATCCAGTCCCACGATAATATTTCGTTTTGTGTGTTAAACAGCAAAAAATGAAAATAACACAATCAAATTTACAAGAAATCAGTTTTCTTCGTCTTAGGGATATTAATAAGGGGAATTTCCGGATTTCCGCATTACCCATGCCAGATTGGACTGAAAATATTTGTACGAGCAGTTTTGTTTTTATTTATTCAACAACCTTTTTCTACCACATAGTGGTGTAAGGGAATAGTAACTTTCACCCGACCCAATCCGGTCTCGCTACTGATGGTAGCGGCAAGCCGTCGCTACGTGCAATAAGTATTAAGTAGTATATGTTAATACATTTTCTGCTCATGGGGTTTTACCCTGTTTATTATCGTTTGGCTAGGAAAATAACAAAAATGTGGTATAACCTCTTTGTCATATTCATACTGTGATTAAATAGTCGGTTGTTCTTTATCCTGGTTGGTAGCGACTCTGGGATATATTCAGAAGTTTGTAGTTTCGCGTAATAATAGAGTCGATGTTGGACAATTAAGACACGCCCTTTTAAGATGTAGAATTTATCTTTATTAATTTCTAAAACTGCGTGCACTATGTCGGGATGGGGCGGATATGTGGGAGCATATAGTGAGGAAATGTATGGGTGTAAGGGATAGGTGGATAAATGGGTATGTTTCTATGAATATGATTGTGAGAGAATGGTTGGATGAGGGTGGGGAGATTTGGTCAATCAAATTATAAGGGAAAAGGGCAAAAAGAAGGAAGCAACATAAGTGGTTTCGTTAAGTAATTTAAAGTTTTTGTTACTTCTCCAATACACCACGACTAGAAATAGAGAATTATATCAATATCGACACATGCGAAGAGTACATATATCTTGGTGTAAGTATTACGAAGAGCGGACGAACCCAACCTGAAATCGAAAGCAGGATCGTTAAGTGAAAGAAGGTCATTGATTGCCTAAATTCTGCCCTTTGGTCACAGCATGTAAGCAAACGTAACAAGCAGAGTCTCTTCAACACCATAATACAGAGCATTGTCCTATACGGAAGTGAAGCTTGGCAAATCACCAAAAAACCGAAGACAAACTTATGACGCCCGAAATGGACTTCTGAAGATCAGTCCGCAAATCTAGATGGGAACGAGTACCAAACAAAACAATAAGAGAAATGATGGGAGTGAACACCGACATAGTCATCGAGGTCGAAAGAAGGCAACTAGAATGGTACGGGCACGTTGAGAGAATGGGCGAAGAAAGGCTCCCTAAGTAAATAAAGAACTGGACACCACGACAAAACAGAAAAAGAAGTAGGCCGAAACGTTCATGGCTACAAGGAATGCAGAAGTATATGTCCGAATGACAACTTACTGAGGAAGACTGCACTAACCGTGAAATCTGGAAGGAGGGAACCAGAAGGCGTAAAACGCTATGGAACCTGGAAGATGATGAGAAACATACTTTTTTTTACATAAAGTTTTTCGAAGAATGAGGCATTAAGGAAGTGCCTAAAAATTCATTAAATTCTTCGAAAGTGGACTTAAATCTAAAAAATACAATTAAAAAGGACTCCAGCTCTTGCGTGGTCGCCTTCTTTTCTAGTTTCCAGGGGGTATCCATTGAATCGTTTTATGGGGAATTCGACTTTCGTCCATCCGTTTGACATGCCCGTAGCACTTTAGTTGTCCGTTCTGTATTTCTTCGACTATCTTTCGCTTTCATTCTCTTTCGTATTTGTGTATTTTTCGTATTTTGTATTTTCTTTGGGTACTTGCTGCTAATGCACAGACTTCACTGCTATCATTCTTCTTACCAAAAGGGATAGCCTCTAATATGATTAATTACATTGAAAAAGAATTGTCGATGCTCGGTAAATAAATCTAAAGAAAAACCTACTGACAGTAAATTCACACATGCGCAAAAACAATAGTTATCCGACCAAATTATATGATTTTATCATATATACTCACAGTCAAATGAATTGCCACTAGTGCATTATAGGGTTATTAAAAACATGAGCATTTTCAAACCGGGATTTTCTGTTTTTCAAAAGTGAAAATCGCGGTTTCGGGTTCGCTTTTCTAGAGATTAACGTAATTGTTAAATAATTATTTATAGGAATTATCTCAAATGGAAAGTACTATATAGATTAGAGCATAATAATGAACAGGGAATTTTCTAAATATTATAAATAGTATTTACATTGTATTAACAACTTATTAGACCATTAGACTTACAATTACCAGTCAACAAGTAGACTTGCTTGAAAACAAGGCAGTAAGAAAATCCCCGCATCCTTTATAATAATTTGAATTCATTTAGAATAGTATATTGGACGACGAGCATGTAATGATATACCAAAACAATATGCATTGCATGCGTGTTGTACACTATATTTTATCTACGACTCATATAAGAAAATAATGAGTAGATTTAGTTTTCTGGTATCGGTGTGTTTGCTACCAACATTTGCAGGTTACGTTCAGGCGCATCAGCCCCCTTCGAATTGCATGCGCTACGATGGACGCAGTCGCTGGTAGGGGTGCGGTGTACCCGCGTAGCTCATAACAAACTCGCGGCCTATTGCGAGCACAGCCGGCTATGAAACTATCAGGAACCTATTATACCCTTACTTGATTAGAACTATATCATCTACCAGAACTTTTATGATCCTTCGTAGGTGTAGATCACATGTTGTGTATCATAACTAAATCGACATTGTTAACATACATTATACAACTGGAGTAGAAAAAATAGTAGTAACATACTGCGAGTATTTCTTTATAAACAATTTCATTTTTTCCGAGAAAATCGAGGTTTAGCGCAGAAAATTTCTCAGCAAACCCCCAACTTATATTAAGAGTTTTTTTGGCTTTCGGTTTTTGTTCGAAAAACACGATTTTTTTTGTTGATTTTACCGAGCATCGACTGCTATGGTCATAAGCTCTATTCAATTCTTTTTCAATGTAATTAGAGGCTAACACTATTGATAAGAAGAAGAATTCACTTTACTAAGCATCCCTACCGAGAATCGAACCCGAAACCTCATGGACAGTGGTCACCGACCATACCACTGCGCCACTGGACACGATTTTTTGAATCAGAAATTCTAAAGTAGGTACATACCCATCAATTAAACTCGTTATTATTCAAGACCGGTTAATGTTCTATTGCTATTCATGATATTAAATAATGTGTTAAGGATAATTACTTTGTTGACCTATACCTTGTTTCGCTTTCTCCTAATTTTCAAACAAGTACCTAAGCTTTATTCAAATTACAAGTTTTAAATTTGTTCTGTTCCTTGTAGAGTTTTGTTTGCATTTTGCCGCTCATTATCATTCATAGCAGGGCATTTCATCGCTCGGCTAGGTCGACGAAGCGTAATCGGTTGTTGGGTTTTTGGCCCCGCTAGACCTTGGTTAATAATCGTGTGGCATACTCTAGCAATGTGTGATTCATACACCCGAAAAGTAACTGTTGTAGTCACAAGTCTACAAGTCAACATGCGAACGGCTGCTTCTAGGACTTGATATTGATACATATTTTATGTGCTTGCATGGTTTATTCATAACTTTCTGTTGGTTTATGCCATTCTTTTAGTCTTATATTCTTTTAGTAGTCCATACTAATATATTCTAGAAATGTTGATTTTGATCTATACGCCATTTAAGTTTGTTGAAAATTCTATTCATTTATTTATAAACCAGAAAGGGTGTTTTATACTTATAGTAAGTTAACATATGGTGCGGGTTATAAAAAATTGCTCCAATTTTTATGGATGGGGAGGAATAAAAATTGCTTCATTTGAAGTGCAGCGAAACCGTCCATGGAGAAATGCTTTTAGGTTTTTTATTTTGAAACTTTAAAAAGTTGTTCAGATGGCGTTACGTCGGGCAAAATCGATTCATTCAAAAGTGTTCACGTTGCTCATTTGCAGCATGAGCCAAATATCATTATAATCATTGGTAATCTCGATCATTGTCATTGAATGAAACAAAGAACTGTTCATAAAATCAGGTGTGCTATTATTAAATCTATATTTATCAAAATTACAGGTCGCGATGTTTGTGTCCTCATAACGCCTAAATGACCCAGCTCATTATAATGAAAAAAATAAATAAACATTTGTTGGGTACAGATTTATATACATATTTGTTGGATATACGTTGGTTTCAAATTAAAATTCAGGAATTCTAATTAACATTTTTCTTAATTGTTATTTTACTCCATCGCAAGTAATTAGAATCGTTGTTTTCCATAGAAGTCTCTGATTTTTAAGATAATGTCAATAATAAGGGACTGAAATCACAAAGTAACAAAAGTCATCAGACATGAATATGTAACTTCTGACGTGAGAGGAAACACAAAGTATCCAAAACAAATGAATTCTATGGGGACTACTTATCGTACAAATTGCTATATACCGGGTCAGTTTTTTAATGTGAAAACTTCAAATATCTCACAAAGTAAGCCGACTACGAAAAATAACCATTCCATGGGGGAAAATTGATGGTGGTATACTCAGCCCCCAACCCCCATCCTAGTGGGTGAGGTGGGGGTAACTTTGAAATTTTAAATGCATACCCCCATTTTTTAAGGCAGAATCAAATTGTACAACAGATTTTTTCGAAACATTTTTTTCGAAGTTGCTTCTGTAATCGATAAATTTCAAGTTTATAAATTTATTTTCCAATGCAACGATCGGGCTATTTTATTCTTGGCGTAATACACAGTTTATTGTTACAGATATACCTGGTAATGGTTTCAGTAAATGTACAAATAACCCTCCTTTAACGTAGTCTTAGAAAAACACGGTTTAGCTTATCGCGGTTATCGTTGAGATCAAAACATTTGATAGCGATAATTAAAAACGTGCTTTTAAAGACCGTGTAAATCGAGGGTTACTTGTAAAAGCATTGAAATCGACGGGAATTATTTTAAACATTTATTGTAACCATTAGCAAGTATATATGTATCTGTGTGTTAGAAAAAAAATTAGCCCGAGCTTTACATTGGAAAATTAATACATAAAATTGATTTTTATCAATTACGGAAGCAACTACGAAAAAATGTTTCGAACAAATCTAACATACTTTTATTCGTACTATGTGAATCTGTCTCACTCTACCCACTAAGGATAGGGTTGCGGGCTGAGTTTACCACGATCATTTTTCGCCCATGGAATGCTAACTTTTAGATTATTTAGATTTAGAGGGCCTATTTGTCGAGATATTTCAAGTTTAAGCTTTTAACATCTCACCTGGGATATTAGTAAAATGAGGTGAGAAAAGGTTGAGTACAATAATAATAAAATTAGATAAAGATTTTAGCATAAGTATTATATAATATATTATATTAAATTTTACTAAGCTTTCCTCTCTTTTCCGAGAATAATTGGAATAAGTAAATGACTCATAATTCTCTAGAATATTTGCAAAAATTTACGCTTTTTCGTTATAATTAATTTATATAAATTAAGATGATCTTAATGATGGGATATTTAATCCCAACAAAAAATTCAGCCTGAATGTTCGTAGTCCAATTGACAAATATATCGAAAATAATGGAGGAATGAAAGAAAATTACTGTTCAATTAAAGTTTGATGCATTTTTCGACAAAAATTAAATTTTAAACTTACTTTATTTCTGACTTTTACCTGAAACATTTTTAGTGAAAATTAAAATGTGTGTATGTAAATTTTTGGAGGATTCAGGGGACGGCAATCTGCGTCTTGCGAACCACATGTGGCTCTTTTGATATGCGATTCATTATATACTTAAGTAGACTTACAAAATGTGTGCTTCTTTATAAACTTTGCAAATTGACATGTTCGGCACTTTTAACATAAATGGTTAAGTATATATAAGCAGCCTTTATTCTGGCCTTACACGCCTCAAAACACATGCATTTATAAATACGTCCCACATCACAATAATAAATAAAATCACATATTAAAATAATTATGTCTAACGGTAACAAAAACTTTAAATTACTTAACGAAACCACTTATGTTGCTTCCTTCCTTTTCCCTTATAATTTGATTGACCAAATCTCCCCGCCCTCATCGAACCATTCTCTCACATTCATAGTCACAGAATCACCCATTTATCCACCTATCCCTTACACCCATACATTCCCTCACTATATGCTCCCACCTATCCACCCCATCCCGACATAGTGCACATCATATATACTTCCCTTCCTTTCTCTTCGGATCCACATCACGCTCTTGCCATCATACACTTATTCTTCGCACTCATTGCCCTCTTGTCTATATATGCTAGTCTCTGGTTGATTGTAACTGCATGTATATATGTTGGGTTGTAAGTGCTGTTGCGAATGCTTTCCTGACGCTTCTGTTCCACATCTTCCCGGAAAATGGTTAAGAAATGGTTAAGTAATTGATAATAAATTTCAAATATTTTTAAAGATGCTTTGTTCAATTTTATTCGATTTTTTTCAATTTTTAATATTGTCGGTACCAAAATTTCCGAAATGTGAACTTCTCGCAGTTAAATTGTTGAATTCTTTGTATCATTGCAGATTCCTAGACAACATCGGCGTGCTGATGCACAGTTCACGGGCAGAAGACTTGCGCGAATTCCTCGTGGCTGTTTACACGCACAAATTGGCCGATCCGGGCAAGCCGTTTTCGGTGCCTTTTCATCGAGGAAGCAGCGTACGTGTACAAATATCAACTTCCGTTTACAATTTACCGTTCCTTTGAAACAAACTACTGTTTTACTAGTAATTAGTCAGTCACAATAAACCGTTACTTTTATCAGTGACGAATATTTCTTTAATTATTCACTTATTATTACAAAGTAATACTGTGTTATGGACTGTATCTTAATATTGATTTATAACATATCTTATCAACTTTTTTTCAGACATTTACAGTCGAAACACCACAACCATTTCAATTACCAAGTATACCAGAAGATGTAAGTTAACTTTATATTTATCTTTTTAGATTTAATGTACATACTTTAGCCGAGATTAAATGGTCAATAGTCAAATATACGTAACATCCATATGGTGTATACAACAATAAGAATTAAAAATGTATCTGATTTTTTTGTAGTCACTATTGTAAAAATGGCGTTTCATCCTAGCCTATCGATACGTATCGATACTTCAGTTCGATACTATTATTATCTAGGAGAAGCATCAGTTCCATATATTCTAATAATATTTTATTATTGGAGTTGTAATATTTTCTAAACAATCAGTCGAAGAACTATAGTACGAGATTGTGAAAACTTTAATTCTAAATCAATTAATATATGATAGAAAGATGGCAAATATAAATAACAGTGCAATTGTTAGGCCACTTTTCTGGAAGGAAAAATGTAATATCGCTTCTAGATAATCAATCGAAAAATGTTCTAAGTGAATGTTGCAAA
>WSZQ02092511.1:42497-57269 GCA_019419845.2 Weissflogia rhopalogaster | reverse complement strand
GTTGTTCCATTTGTTTGTTAATTACCCATAACTCACTGCCATAGCACAAGACTGACTCCACCATCGTCCGCCCAATTCGCTTCTTTGTATCCTTTGACAGCGATTTATCCCACCATAAAGAGTTACGACACCCCAATATTTTCCTGCTTCCATTAATTCTTTCTTTTATTTCTGTATCACTTATGCCTCTTTGGTCTATAACCACACCTAAGTATTAGACATTTTGATGCTCTCTGTTAAGTACACTTCTGTTTCGGCAACAAAAATCATTAAAGTGAGAGGTCTGCCTAACTTATTGTTTGTGTTTCATGTTTTTATTTAATTATTATTTTCAAATATATTTCTTAAATATGGAGGAGGTACAATAAAAAATGGAGCCTGAATGTACATCTTACAGGTAAGTCGACTGTTGCCGGAAAATAATAGGGAAAAGAATGGAATTGTTCAGTCATAGTTTGTCGCATCCATATTTCTATCCATATTCTACTATATTTTGAAAAATTGTAAAGGACATTTTTAGTAAATATTAAAATTTGTTTAGGTATAACTACAAAAAATTTCAGGATTCATTATAAATATTTCTATTGGTTTATAGGTTTATCAGAGCGCTTTCGCTTAGCGCGGCAGACATCTCTTGAGGTCGATGTAAATGAAAGAATGTAAACTTAAATTTAAGTTACTACAATTTGTAATAAAGTTTTAAACAATTCTGATTGAAGATGCCAAAAGGCAAACTATTGTGACAAACCCACAATCGTGTAAATACATGAACCTTTGTAACAGCAATTTTCGCAAAGCGAATATGTTATTATTATTTGACTCTGTTTAACCTTGAACAACTTTCAAGAGGAGGGTCAAGGTGCGACCATGCCGATTTGAATGAAATTTGATAGGCTGTAGAATAAGTTTGAAATAAAACATTATTCTTATATCATCAGCGTTTTTATGAATCTATGATCAAACCAAATAAATTATTTACACCAATAGTTTCTTAAATATTATTTTGAAACTTATTTTACCAACCGCCTACGATCGATGTACTATCTATTCTACTCTGAACTCAGTAATTATACGCAAAATATTTCAATCGCAAATAAAAAATTGGATATCTATAGATATGGATGTTAATTTAAAACTAATTCTCGATTAGAAACTCACTTAAATGCTTAATACAAGATTTAGATCAAAGGTGGATCCCTTGAAGAGAAAGGCTTCATGGCGGATATTCTTCTATCCGAATTATTCTTCTAATCAGTAGTACTAATCGAAAATATGACTAATTTCATTTTAAAATATTTGAATAGGGCTAATGACCCAACAATTGTGTTGATGTTCGGTAAAATCAAACAACAACAAAAATTCCCGCTCCTTTTTTTATCAACTTAAAACACCTACAATGAAGTAAAATGCAAAATCCAATTCTAACAATGAATTCAGAGATTTGAAGGCTGGACCATGCCTTGGCAAAATTCTAATGCTGAATTATATCCTATGAATATAGAAAGATAACGTAACAATATAATGACAACATTGTCGTAGAATCCTGACATGATTATAATTACACTGTAATCATAATATTTTATCAAAATTATCATTTATTATTATTAACTTTACTTTAAAAGTTCTTTAGTTAATTAATGGCTCACAAGTTTCTTATTGTGAGTTTCAAAAGAAATACTTTTCGACATGGAAAAGTTAAAGGAAGTAAAGAACTTATTGTTAACAAGATCTCTGGAGAGAACAAGTTGCCAATCACATATAAATTGTGTAACACGGTGGGAAGGTGAGAGAGTGCGAGGACGCAAAGTGGTGACAACGCATTTCCGTTTGGAAATGACACAGACGAGGTGACACGTGAAACGGTGTTTTATTTATGGAATTTCCTCTTTTTGCCCAAAAATAGCTTAACATTTCTGTATTTTAAGAATACATATTTTAAGTTATCAATATGTAAATAGAATGTTATCAATATTACTATCCCGAATAGAACAATATAAAACATTCCCCGATAAAGGTAAATGTAATGTTTGTAATTTGAAACAGTTGCGAGTATGCATGAAATATAGATTACACATTTATGGAACAGTACTAAATTTAGTTTTAGGCATTTTATACCAACTGTTTCCGAAGTGTGGTCGAAATCGCATTGTATCCCTGTTCGAAGATATTTTGAGTTAAAATAACATTATTGGACACGAAATAAGTATAAATCCGTATATAGTTTGAGAAACACTCGTTATAACATAAGTAACTGAAAATTTTAAAATGAGATAAAATGTGTAATTCAAATTTTCCAGGTCAGTGATTAAAATATAATTTAAAAGCATGCGATACTATTTTATGGAAAACTAAACCAAATAATAATTTGCTTAATTTGCTTTATGGCATTTAATTATCATAAATATTCATAGTCCAATAAAAGCATTGTTAGTATAAAAGTTTTGATCATATTGGGTAAATACAACCAATATATTGCCCTTTTTATTTAATAAATTTAAGCCTAAGAAGATATTTTATATCCATAAAATATATATGTGTAGCTTAAGTCTTAGGAATTCGGTCGAAGGATTATGAAAAGCTCGATTATTCGGCTCGAAGGACCATGAAAAGTTTCGAGGACTAGGTATTCGGTTGTCCCTAGCTTTGGTGGAGATAATGATGGACTGTATGTTTCTTCATTCGGTTAATTTTACAAATCAGTGGTTCGGCTGCAAATACAGCGTGTACCGATCGAGACTGGTTGTCTCGATTGTACTGGCGAACTGATGAATGCTACGCTTTGGCGGGCGCAGACATTTGGCACTATGAACACATTTCAGTACGGCATTGCCTAAAACTGGGTATGTATGCAATTTCTTAACCAAAATCGATACACAACTGCGTATATTATACAAGAGGAGTAGAAAAAATATTTTCAAGCATTTGTTAATTACTTAAAACATAGAAAAGATTAATTTACAAAAAAACAAATTCATTGCCTTAAGCTTTAAGATTGTTATGTCCTCTACGTTTGTCAAAAGTACTAGGAAACCAGGAGCGTCCACTTCGCAAGTCCAGAACTCGAAAAAATCATCCATAGGCAAAAGGAATCAATACTATTGATACTACCTAAAAGCCCTAAACTGAAGTATCGATATTTATGGATACAAATATTTCAACACACATTATTCAGAGGATATTAAAGTTGTACTAGAATATCCTTAAAATTAGTACACTTAGATTTTACAGTAATCGATTAGGTTAATTCATGTTGAATGTTGAACTAGGATCATAAATCATATTTCATAGCAAGTGCTATTATATATGGCATCTGTACAAAGAAGTGAAGTGCAAAATTCAATTACCGCGAATAATGTACTCCAGTATGACACAATCGACAAGTTGTAGAAGTATTAATGAATTTACAAAGGAAGAATAGGAAGTCAAATTTAACATTAAAAATAGAGAGAAGACAAAATACGTTTACATTGGTGTACAAGGAGCGAGTTTGCCCTTAAGTACTCCTTATAACTTTAAAAGGAAAGAAAAGAAAAGATTACTTACGCAAGAATGAAGAATATATGAAGAAGATATTTGTAATGGATAAGTAAATTACAGAACTTTACTAGGTTTACTAGGATAAAAGGATACATATATTTTATGGGCTATCATGTTATTTTCACAGATAATTCCCCTATTTTGTATCCACGGAAAGACTCAATTTGTTCGTGTAAAACCCGTGAGTAAAGCAGGCACCAATCAGAAAATCGTTAATGCCAATCAATGAGCCCGACACGCAAGCCCGCGCTGCGTTCATTGGCTCTGTGGGAGATTCTCTGATTAAATCAAAACAAATATTCCCGTCACAGTAACTTCAGTAAACATTTATTTGCAAATGTATTCTTATGAAAATGTTTACTAGAGCAGCAAGATTACTTGCTATTTATTACTTTGTAAAGTAATTTGATGATACACTCATGGTGAATTTTAAAGATTTAAGTACCACAGAATTTAATTTATACTGAGACGAAGGATAAGATCTGCAATGACTTCATCTGAATGAGATAAAAGATGTTTACAAATACAGATCAGAAGAATGCAAATGGTCGATGTTAATTAAATTACAATCATTAATTAAATTTTGCATTTTACGACATATTGCGAGCGCATTTCGAGCGCTTTTCGGTGCTCTCCACACCTCATTGACTTCCAACTCGCAAATTGAGTTCGACTTTCATTAACCGACTGAAAAAGCTTTGGTTTCGATGTTTTTGGCCAGTGTCCAAAAAGTTTCTCAACACGTGCTTAATGTGTTCCGACGTGTAATGGATAAAAAGCGAGCTTTTATTGGGATTTATTCATTACCTTTGGACGCTCATATTAATCATATTCGAAAGACGGGTTTCACGAAATGACAGTGTTAATTTCAGCATCGCGGCAGGAAATTTGCTCAAAAGTATGAAAGTATGCGCCAAGAGGCAATAAAGTTGAATAAAGTTGAAAATCGATTTCGGTCTTGTCTTTTCGCTGCCGTTGCCACCGCGGCGCGGTGTTGGAGGATTTCACGCAGCGGAAAAGCCTCTTAAGGAGAACTTCCCGACTGGGAAACTGGTGGGGCTGCCACAATGTGCAACTTCGCATTTATTTCCCACGCATATTGCGAACTTTTCCACACATCATGCTCGCCATTAAAGTTGCGGTAGCGCCCAGTTGAGGTTATACTACGTGGATTGACGTAATAACAGACGGAATGACAGCTGTCAAAATTAACTGCCATTCATAACATTCAGCTACAATGTATGAGCGATGTTAAAGGTCATATGAAGCGATAATATATATGAAATGTGCTAAAATTGATGGCATTTACGGCTGGAGGATAGTACGATGGAATAATGTCATCTGTTGCTCTAGATTCGCGGCGCAAATGAAGTAAATAGCGTTGGCGGCCCGATTTGCGCAAGCATGTCACGAATGGCGGCTGTGGCGTCGTGAATATAGGTCGCACCGCATCCCAAACGCACTTGTCCTGAATGCTTCCAATCTTCTGACGCGCGTCAGATGTGTCTGTGTGGTGTTGTTATACGCTGGAAAATCCAGGACGATCACAGCGGGGTTTGTTTGCTATGCGAGCGTGCGTGACCAGGCGAGCATGGCAATTCCTAGCGTGATTGATGACGTCATTCTGAATAGAGTATATAACCCCATCTAGTGACATAAAGCAAAGACCGAGCAACGAAAAAAATCGCTGTCTTGGAAAATTGTTGCTCAATTTGTATGCAAGACGCGTCGTAAGAAGATGATTTGCGGATCTTAACGAGGCGCTGGCAACTTTAATTAACTTATTATCAAATTGGAAACTTTTATATTCGAGAGTTAAGGTTTTGAGGGGTTGATTCAAATTGTGACTGACCTGATTCTCGCTGCTGAGCAACTTGAGTTGATCGTTGATGAGGCTGTACTTGGCAGATTCCTCTTTTCGTAGTGCGCGTTCCTTCTTCAGCTCGGGACTCCAGAACGTCTTGATCGAATGCATTGAAGACCCGAGCTTTTGGTTAGTAAGCTCCAGTTCCTTCTTGAGATTGCCCAGCTCGCGCTGAAGGTCCGAGTTCTGGTGCTGAAGCTCGCCGAGGAAGGGCTGATGCGAGGTAGGCGATTGCCTCGCCGAGCGCGGGTATGGATCGTCATCGAAGTAGAGGCTACGCTCGAGACTGCGATCGCGGCGATCCCGTATTGGTAGGAATTCGCGCTCATGGTCGACGGTCGGGCCCCGATCCAGCGACTGATAGCGCACCGACATGGGGTTGGCGGGGCGCGTCGCCGAGCGCGACCGGTGGTGGCCGGGGCCGACCGCCAGCGGCCGCCCACGCTCCTCCATCAGCATCGGGCTGCCGAGATCGTCGTCTCGGTAGTAGCCGTGGTATCCGCCGCCGCCCGCCACGCCGCCGATGCCGTAGCCGTGGTCGGGGGAGTTATTGCCGGAGCGCGTCTGGCGCAGCGGTTTGCGGCCAACGCCGCTGATGATACCGCCGCCGCCGACACTGCCACCGCCACCGACAATGCCTCCGCCGCCTCCGCTGAGTCCGACAGGGGAGCCTCCGGGATAAACGCCGCGACTGGGCGACCTATCGACGGTGGGCAGTCTCACGCCGCGCGGCGACCGGCTGCCCCCCACGTACACGTCGCGGGACATCTCATGTCACGGCACCACACGCACCGCACTCGTCGCGACTTGGCGAAAGCTCCTGCTACTGCTGCTGCTCCTACTCCTGCTACCACTAAAGCTGCTCCTACTAAAGCGATGATGGTGGTGTGGTGATCGTGATGGTTGGTTGTGGTAGTGGTGGTGGGCAAGGAGGATGGAGGACGACGATGGGGGCCTCGCACACTCACACTCTCTATCTCACTGCCGCCACACTGCTGCCACCGCCGCGCCGCCGTCACAGCCACAGCCTGCTGCCGCCTGCCTGCCGACGCCGTTCTGTCGCGCTGATCAATGAACGACGACCACCACCGCGCACCGCACACAGCCGCACAGCCAAAACGGGTGTAGAGGTGCGCGTACGCCGGCGCGCTGCCCGCTACGCCGCCTCGCGCCCCCGCATTTCCGCCTCCACACACCAACACACACACACACACACTCGGACACACTTGGTGGCGGCGTTCGTTGCGTTTTCGAACGAGCGTTTATTGCGGCCGCTATTGCGTCGCCGATTATTTACTCCGATTCACACTCTGCCAGCCCCCCAGGTGGCAATGTCTCGCAGAGTGGCAGAAACACCCTGCCACCTCCACCGTCGCCGATTGTTCGACGGGGAGCACACGATGAGGAACGTACCAAGCCCAACTTCGGTCTGATTGAAACTCGCCGAACGCGCACCGCGGGACGCGCTGGAGAATTGGGTCAGACGTGCGCATCTATATAAACCAACCAACCAATAATCACCACCAATAAAGAACGATAAAATCCAATCCTAACCGATTTACACCACAATATCATATGCAATTCGAAGATTACCACCAATTACTGTAATGAACATAGCATAAAAAAGTGTAAAAGTTTCAAATTTAAGAAACCCATGAAGCATTGATAGGCAACCAAATATACACTAACCAACTTTTAAAAACCGTTTCATTAATTTAACACTAACATATTTAAATATACTAGTAATTTTGTATAACTAAGTCCGCCACGTGGAAGGAACCCACCTGAAATAAAATTTAAGCAGCCATCACACTGTGGCATAACCAATGCTTTTGCTATCGGTGCAATACTCAACACAGTGTAACACATATTTGCCTAATTAAAAATAAACAATATAAAATACTTAAAGAAAAATTGAGAGTTAATAGTGTTTTTCGAAAGTAACTGACATGCGTTGAGCGCTTGTACCAATGTATTTCACACGTTTAAGTGCATACGCGAATGAGCAAGGTGCAACGAGAACAATGACCCAATTTTGTTGCATACCGGGATTTGCACTTGATGTAACGACTAAGGGAAAGGAGATGCTACGAAAAGATCGTAAGAACGCCAGCCCGTCTATATTTCAAACGAAATAATTACGCAAAAATCATGATAAACGTCGGTAGTTATTAGGTAAGCTAATGCAAAGCGTTTTTACATCGTAAAAACACATGTAATCTCACATTTCTTTGTACCCTCCGTCGAGCGTACTTTCGAGTGAATCAAAATCAGGCGCATTTGCCTTGAGAAGCCGACTACTGTTTTCATCATTTCCGCCATACCCACTTGATATATAATTAAAATTTCCTTATTCCTTAAGATCTGCGAAATGTGAATCTTCATTAAAATCAGTCTAAACTGAACTAATGAAAATTGCTAAGTCTATTCAACAGATTTACATATCGTAGAATTAACAAATTGGTGTCGACCAACCAAGTAAATCATGATGGCGGGTCTTCACTATGAATAGCATGGATATCAGATCAGGCACAAAACCGATTTACATTGTCAGGAGAATTGGTTTATGTTAACTTTGGTATTACTTTTCAACATATTGGCAGTCTTGTAGGTCACAAGTAATTATTTAGGACAATAAAGATATAATGAAAATTCAGACTTTCATAGTTACAACGTAATCGGTCACAACTGGGCCTCTTAAGCCAAGAAGGTCCTGGGCATGACAAATGAAGGTTATCTGAGGTAGTTACAATTAACCCATACTACATAATTAACGCTATGAAATTCCTTTAAAATTGTCTAAATTTTTACTGAGATCAACGCAGCATACAAAAACGAGATTAAAGCAAATCATTTTATGTAATAAATTTATTACAACTTAGGAGACGACACAGAATAGAACTGAGTATGATACAATACATTTAATTATACTAGTAATTTTGTATATCCCTGTACCCAAGCCAACAGTGTGTAACCTATCAAATCGAATTAAAAAACGAAAGCACCGCGACATAACCAACACTTCAGTCTATTGCCGCCATGTTTGCATGCTCACTCATTTATGCCACATTAGGACATAAACTACAAAAAATATATAAAGAACAATGTCAAAGTCGTTAGTTAATTATTAACATTGTTTTGTTTCGAGTATAATTCATAATTGCACATTTGTTCATTTGTGTGTAGTTAGCTTCCTACATAATAGTATCAATAAAATATCGATAATCCGTAAATATCATCAACATCATCACCATCATCGCCACAGCGCCACAGCGCCTTTCATTTAGAATTAGTACATATTAGGCGAAACCAACCCCCCCATTTTCGAAGTAGTAATATCGTTATTAATCAACAACAACAAATACGTGACAACAATAAAACACTACACGGTTTTGTATTTGTAATAATCGTAATGTACCGTATTCCCCATCACCCTGCCCCCTGCTACTGCATCACTTCGGCAATAAGTACAATACTGAAGCACGTTAATTAGGCCAAATTGGGCGTCGTCAGCGCCAATTGTATATAAGTACACATTTTGTAACGTCGATATCCTCACTTCGATCAGGATACGATGAACGTAGACGCCGTATTTGTCGATGCGCGTGCAAATCACAACAATATTGGAGAGATTCGTGTACGCTTGTGGCGTCACGCATCTACTACTCTCAACCAAATTAAGTAGTCATCAATCATCGTAATCGTAACAGTTCAATTTAACGAGTGTTGCGTTTAACGCTGCCAATATATTAATATTACTCATAAACTCTAAAAATAAAATTCGTATCCTTCGGAATGAAATAAATGTCCTAACATAACCTTATCATAATTTTAAAATAACCCTAAATAAACTAAATAGCTTAAAACGTAATAGTACGGTTTTAAAAGTGGCGGCCATGTTTCTTTTAAGTCCTAACAACCACTCCACCATGTTGGAAAACATAAGCGCCAAAATAAAGCTAACCGAAGAATTGACCAAGTTAATCCGTAACATTTGTAACGTTTACAACGTTATTTCACTTTTTAAGTACTTACTTACTTACTGAGTAACGTGTCAAAGTGCATGCAAAGTGCGCATAAAAGACATTAAGAGAGAGAGAGTTAGAGAGAATAATGAGCGAAAAGATGGTTTTGAGGGGCGGTGGCTTGAGTTCGTATGTGTCGGTTTCAATGAATATTTTGATTCAACAAGAAATTTCGAAGGTGTGATGCTTGCTTGGAGGGTTCGTGGTTGCTAGGAGGCGACGGACTGCTATACTTTCAAAGCGCTCAGGCACTTCTTCACGTTTTGCAGCCAGCTCTTGTGCGGTCATAGCGGACAATCAGCTCGATAGCGCTCCCAACGTGCGTCGTCACTTTCGTGCGTAAGATAACGCGTCCCGATTTGATTCTCCAGTGTCCTTAAGTCACACCATGTTTGATAATCCTATACGAAGAGGCAATCAAATTATATAAATGCACATTGGTTTTTGGAAATGAAAGTACCTGAAGCCAAATATGTTGAAGGGTTTTATCAACAGTGTATCGCTTTCTCTGTTTGACCTGTAGTAGGTTGTTGATAAGATCGATAGCGTCCGAGGAAATTTCCTTCCACGGATTTGGTGGATACATGAACGCCGCGTTCTGAATCTGCTCGTTGATGTCTTCGTCTTCGTTAAATGGAAATGTGCCGCTTAAACTCACATAGACGATCACACCAACACTCCACATATCCAAGGAACGGTTATACCCCTTATTCCGTAAGACTTCAGGAGCTTAAAACAATAGCAAAGAGCAAAATTAGCATATAAGTTAATAAGTTAATTATTTTATCGCGATTTGTAAGGTGGTGTATAATAAGATAATATTCATAAGAATTTTATTTTACTAGTAAGGCTAGTTCATATAAATATTCTTTTTGTTCACATAATATATGCGAAAATCATATGTATACGTTCTTTAAGTTTTTAAGTAACACAACATGTTGGAATAAGTTTCTTCTATTGCATACGAATTTAGTGTAAGAGTCACAAAAAAGTATCGGTATCTTTATTTCAGATTAATACTAATCAATTTTGCATAAACATACGTTTCAATATATTTCCAAGTGGACGTTTCCTATGCGCCACAACTCGTAAAACTTCTCATTGAGTTTGATATTACTCTCAACGCACATTTACCAATTAATAAACATGATACCAACTAAGATATGTCATAGAGGAACATCCCGTCTAAGAATTCAAGAAGAGTTCATTATAATAGCTAAAGTAGAAGCAACGATACATGTTTTATAAAACGTGTTTTCGAAATCTACGGTAGTTAATTCTCTTTGAGTATAATGTTTTGCATTTTCCAAGATATAAAAATGATAATTCCTGAATTATTGCAAAGAGGAACTTTCCAACAACTCTACTAAAAAAAAGGATGTTTTATAAAATCAGATTTTGAAAACTACGAAATTTTAGTTTTAATGTTTGAAGTATGATCATTATTGAATAGACCTACTAAATAGGTGAAATGTATATAACATAATTACCTAAATATGCAGGTGTTCCAACCACAGACCGCCGAAACGACTTCTCTCCGATGATCCTAGCAAAACCAAAATCGCAAAGTTTCACTTGCGGAAATTCCGCATCCGAACTGAGCAACACATTCTCTGGTTTCAGGTCACAGTGCACGATATTCTTACTGTGCAGGTGCTTGAGTGCAATGAGTATTTGCGTAATCAAGAACTTGGTGACGCGCTCCGTCAACCTACCCTTTTCGTGCGACAAGATCATTTCTAGCATATCACCCTTGAGCTTCTCCATTACCACAAAGATACGCTCGGGCGTTTCGAACATACGTTCGAGATTAACAACGCCACCATGCGAAAGATTCTGTAAAATGGCAACCTCATTCTTCAATTGTGCCTCCTGTTTCGTGGGAAAGCGTAACTTATCGATGACTTTAATCGCAACAGGGCGATTCGTCCGCCGATGCACGCCACCGTAGACGATACCAAACTGCCCAGAACCAAGTACTTCATCAGGGAATATCTGGAAGATCTGACTCATATCCGTTACCGACTCCTCAGAGTCGGCCTCCGCCTCGGAGCGCATATTCGCCGTCACCGGTATCAACGCTTGTCGAATGGATGTCTCCCAGCTTCGCGCGAGATAGGCTCCCACCCCACTATCAGGAGGTGGGAGCGTTACATTCCCACCGTTCTCCTGCAACTCATGCAGCGGATCCTGTCCAACGAAGTAATCTATATTCGCTGTTCTCAGCTCGAAACAGTGCATGACTTCCCCATGCTTTAGTCTCGCTGTATCCACTGTGAGAATATCCGTAAGGGGAATATCCTTATAGTACTTCGATCCATGATCGCTTTGAAAAAGCGTAATAGACTTCGTATCCAATCGCCAGAAATGTCGGCGAATATTCCTATCCTTATTTGTGAAATGCACCAACCATCCCTCCTTCATAATCTTCGATCCACGCCGTTTTGTGTGTTTCACAGATTGCACGATACGTTGGAGTGGAATATTCGCACTTGGTGATGACGACGATGACGATGGTATCGAATCATTATCGTCGTTATCATGTACGGGGAAGGCCTCAGAGTATGGGGTACCGTTTGGAATGGAAATAACTGGCGGCGAATGTGATGTTGCGGTTGAGGGCATATCCGGCTTCTCCCAGTCGCTTTCGTCCTCCGTTAAATGACTGCAACTCGACGCCGATGACTCAACATCGCCCATGTTTGCTATACAAATAATCAAACAAACACATTTTAGAAGGATAAAATGCCAAAAAAATACAGCGTCTGTATATTGTTCGAATGCATCCGGTTGTACTTACGTTCATAGTGGCTCATTTGTAGTTCCCCGGTGCAATCTTTGGGAATCTTGTCAATACACTTTTTGTGCGCGTTATAATTGCAATCCTTGCATTGTAGTCCCTGCTTGAAGAGACCTTTCAGGAGCTTTTTGCAATGTTGGCAGACTGTGGGTCGGGTATAACTGTGCAGGACGAACGTATGTGGGATACGCACCCGTCCAGAAAGCTCTTTTTCTACCCAAAGTGGTCGACCGCCTAGATTTGGCGATTTTGGTATCAACTGTGGATTAATATAAGATAAATATCATATTAGAAATGAAATAGAGACTTCCTAAATGTTAAATTTTGCAATTCGTTTTCATTGACCTCATCTAATTAAATCGCAAATTTATTTAACTTGAATTTTGCAAAATTTTAGATTTGAAATGTACAAAGTAGGGAAAGTTGTATAATATTGTAGGTTAAATATTGTATGCCCATAAACTTACAGGTTAACAGATTTGAGGTTTATATATTTGAGGCTAATACATTGTTAAGGTTAGAAATGGCAACTAACTTGAATTATTCGATAGAAATTAAATTCAAAATAAATTTTCATCATGACTGATAATCATGTAATAAAGAAGAAAATTTGTGTGATATTATTGCAGGTTGAATATTATGAGCCCATAAAATTCTAGGTTAATAGATTTGAAGTTAAGATTTTCTAAGGTTAGAAACAACAACGATTAAATTGTGGCATTCAATAGAATGTTCTTTATAGGGATAAATATAATATCGAAGGGAATAAACAATTCCCATTGCAAATGCCTTTTAGGTTATTTTTTCGAGATTCGATTTTTTTTAAACCCAATTGGTTAACCCGAACTTAAGTGGCCCAATATTAAAAAAACAGTAAGAAATTGCAAAACGCAGTCATCACGTGCCATCTCGCACTACGACGGCACGTGACTTCTCAAATGTAAATTACCTAACCTAACCTTTAAACATTAAAGGTTAGAATCAATATAGTATTGTCATTTTAGGGATAAGCAAGACATATAAAATGAAATAAACCAACATGCATTGGTAGTGAATATAAGCTATCACGAATGTAATAAATCTAGTTTCGTTAAATATGTATATATCCTTAGTACGGTTAGTAAGCTGGTAAGGTTAGAAACATCTTGATAGTTAAATTATGATATTGTCAATAGATATCTATGAATTATTAAGGTTAATTTTTGTAGGACAAATAAAATCTACACCGAATTCTGAGCTATTTCCAAACAATTTTAAATAAATTTATTAGATTTTAGATTATCCAAAAAATAACATTTTATTGCCGAACAAAATGGTCTAGTGAGTGTAAGGTTACGATACTAACCACAAAACTGTCCAATTTAACTACAAAATAAATAATTTTTGTTTCTTTGGGGAAGGTATATGGAAATTTAACTCACAAAGAAAAACACAAGAAAATAAAATTAATAAAATATATTAAAAATACAAATTGTATAATAAAAAATCATATAAAAAGTGTAAAATGTCAATATACCTTCACCAATAAAATAATACTTGTTCGTTGCTCATATTAAACCTATTTATATTTAAGTTCGGATACGAGAAATTTTCCTCGATTCATAATATTTGAGTATTATGTGCACTTAATCGTCTAGGGAGACTCCGGTAAAGAAGTTGGTAATTCTTACCAGAGTATTATCCTCCTGAGTGGTGTTTTGTGTGCTATTGGTGTGATTCGTGGAGGTAGAGTTGGAAGAGTTGCCGGAGCAATTTGACCCGCCCGAGGGGCTGCGTGGCACTTGCAGTTGACCCGATTGCCGCCGCTGTTTCTCGTCGATGAGCACATAGCTGCAGTTATTCGGCACCTTCACCACGCATCGCTTGTGGTAGTTCTGTCCGCAGCCATCGCACTTGAGTCCTTGACGCACCAGGCCGAAGAGCATCTCGCCGCAAAAGTCGCAGAACGTTGGCGTTTTATAGGAATGTACGGAGAGCGCGTGTGGCTTGACTATTGTCATGTCTGGGGCAGTACTGGTTGGTGGATCTAGTGGGTGCATATCGAGGTTATATTTTAAAAATGCAAATATTAAAGGTTATGGAAACAGCTAAATTCATGCTATAGCCTACAAAATCATATTTAATCATTCTTCTTTAAGTTATGATAAATTATTCAAATTAATTTTCAAATAAGCCTAAATATTTTGAAAGATGCCGAAAAGTATCGTAACGAACCGATATATTTTTGACATCCATAATCAGTATAAATCTCCATACAGGTTCAAAGAAAGTTTACCCGGTTGCGGATACTAATAAATAAGAAAAATAAGGAAAATTAACTTACTCTTGCCAGTGAGTACAATCTCAACCAGTGTCTCATCAATAATATCCGTAGCGGCATTGATGATTTGCAATACATTATTGGAATTGTATTCATGCTTGAATAATATAATTCTATCACTTAGATGATTAATACCATGGTCTGGAATCTGAAATGTCATTGTCTATTGTTTAATTACTAATTACAACAATCTAAAGAAATGAATAAATACACATTCAATTACTTT
>WSZQ02092511.1:17394-42397 GCA_019419845.2 Weissflogia rhopalogaster | reverse complement strand
TGAAATGTCATTGTCTATTGTTTAATTACTAATTACAACAATCTAAAGAAATGAATAAATACACATTCAATTACTTTAGTGCAGAGCAAGCCAAACTATGGCTCGCCAGCCAAATGTATCCGACCCGCACGGTATCGCCGCTTCCCTGTGCGACGATACAGAAGAACGTCGAAGAAAATAATGAAAACAAAGAGAGAAATAAAGGATTTTATGAACGTCAAGGCACAAAAATACCAATAGCTCAAGAATGAAAAATAGAAAAGAATGAAATTAAGTGTAACAAACCTCTTGAAATATTGACAGCGACATACGGAAAAACAGTTTTCTGAATATACCAATCACGAGCACGTCAACAGCAAATTCAGTTGACATTTATTTAAACCGCTGAATCACTATGAGAGTATTACTGAAGATGTTCGTACGTTGATTGTTAGTGAAACTTTCGAGTTTTATTCATGAAAAGTGCGCCGGCATAGTTTCTTGCGAAAATGGTTAATTTTGACTAAAAGAAGCATCGCATCACAATCCGATTGTTTTGTTCCCGAAACGGAAGAGACCAATAAAATGTCGAATATTTGCAACAATTCAAGATGCATCGCTTGGAAGAGCTTATTCGTTATTATAAGTTTATTGATAGGAGGATTGATATTAATTGATAGGAGGATAACAAACATTCATAAATAAATATATAGTATTTTTCTAAATATACAGTCACCTCACTTTATGAACACACATAATTGTGTATATAATATTTAGGTCGAAACGTTGAGAAACGAAAATTGCAAATTAAATAAATACATTCCTAGCGACAAGAAAATAAAAACGAAAAAAGCGAAGACTAATTGTAAGAATAGGTTAAGTTCATAGACATAAATACACAAGTGAAGAGACACAAAAAAGCGAAGTGCAATACTACAAAGGAAGGGACAGAAAATGACTGACTGTAATAACAAAGCTAAATAACTAAAGCTAAATGTAAAACAAGTGTTTACATAAACATTATGTTTATAACATACCTTGGTGTTTATAAAGTCACATGCCAAATCCTTAATTGTTTTGAGATTCAGGGAAGACTGAGGTACGGTGACAATGTCCCTGGTAAGACCGAATTGAAAGAGGAATGATATATCAGGGCCTTGGCTCTCCATCGCAGCTGTCTGCAAATAAGCAGGAGATATGAGATACTTGTTGATATACAGACTCTCACGCCAAATTGATTAGCCGGGGCAATTTCGTAAATTAATATCTACGGGATGTTTTCATCGGATGAAACGATGCGCAACAAGAACAAGTAGTCACGCAGCGCATTGCTGTTGCCTGCTTGGTCAGCGGTACCGTTAGGACACCATCTAAGGTAAACATGGGGCTATGGGTGACTAATTGGACCGAATACAACCAACATTTGTTCGTGTTTACCTGTGTGTTTTGCGTGGGTTCGTTGCCGTTTGTTTGGAAAATCCTACTGCTGCCACCGCCACTGTTAGCAAATGTAACGTAACCGCCACCGACTCGCCGCCGCCTACAGCTGCCTATAAACTATGCGCCTCTATGTTGTGTCGTCGCGCATCTAGCGTTGCGATGCGCCGGAAGCGCGAGCCGAGCGAAGGAGGCGCGACGCGGAGTCAAGTACGCTCGAGGGCAAACATGATGACATATTGACAAGACAAGAATACGGCCGCCCGTGCCCGCCGCACGTAATTATAACAAAATCCTCCTGCTACTGTCGGCCGTGCGTGCCACTGCGCAAATCCGTGCCATCGTGCGATATTCGCCTTTATAGCGTCGTCAAAAAGGGCGAAATGCAATGTGTAATGGATGACGTCCATAATGACGCAATACTTATAGCAGCGGTTCTCAACCTTCTTCTGTTGCGGCACACTTTCAAGGATATTAAACATTGAAGGTACGCAAAGAAGGAAATATAATTCTGTTCTCCTTGGAAGAAAATTGGCCTATCTGAATACGCAGCAGGCCCTACTTAGCAAATTTGATTCTAGGTTGAATTTGAGTCCATTTATGAATGTATATCCAGAGAGTTTTGGAATCGCATAAACGCATATATTTTATCGTGAAACAACCAAAATTAAAAAAAAAAAAAACATTTTGCAATACCATAAATTATAATAAAATTTACTAATTTTAGATATTGAAATATAAGGTCTTCTGTGCACGTCTAGCAAATGAAGCTAACAACATTTTTTGCATTTTTTGTTAATGCGAATAAATATAAGTTTCGATATTATTGTCCTATTTATAAAAGCAAAAATTCTGATTGCATTGCCATTTCAGGAGCCTTCGCCTACCAAATGATCTCCAATAAGTGCTTTAAAGCTGTACTTATTCTATTGATTGAATTTGCAATACTCTTGTCTTTGGTGTACTTGAATCAATTTTCACTAAAATCCAGAGGATTTTTCATATCAAATCGATTTCGTTATGTAGTTTATTAAAATACAATTAATATATTCCGTGCTATGTCAGTTTTGCGTTCAACACTGACAGCAGTCCTTTTTACATCAATGCCATATGTTAATTTCAATTGTATGGTGTGAAGCCTATGCTAACCATAATTTTGATAGAACACGTAAACGTCACTTTTTTTTGTAATTTCTTGTTAAACATCAAAAAATTGTTAGTAAATACGATTAAATATGATTGAAGTAAACGCAAAATTGATCAAAGGACCTGTGTATCTAACCGGACAAACTGTAGAGTGCAGTATAACATTCATGCACCCGAAATCTCTGCATCATAAATTAGCGCAAAGCCACAGCGATGCTTTCGAAAGTTTGGCCTGGGCTTCGGCCCAAATTCATTGCCAATGCACCACCGATGGCAAAGTAAGCAAAGCAAAACCGGACGGTGATGGTGTGGCATATAGTGACACAGCTCTACCTGTAAGTGGACAAGATCCAGGACAACAAGAAATTGCAACAAAGCCCAAAATTCTGTTCTGTGATTTGAGGCTATCACCAGGTCAAGCAAAAACATGTAAGTCTTAAAGTCGTAACCTACATATTTTCTATAATTCTCCTCGTAGATATCTACAGAGAGAAAATACCAAATGATGCACCACCATCGTATAGAGGACAACTTGTTAAATACTCATACAAGATCACAATTGGCACTCAAAAAATTGGTAGCGCTATTAAGCTTCTTAAAGTCCCCATTCGTGTTCTCCCTGTAATGATTGGTATAGACGTGGGTGGTCTCTGCAATGACACATCAGAAGAACTATCTCCTGCAAATCCTTTCCTGGAAGTACGCGAAAAAGAGAAAGATGCAGAAACGCCTTTCGATCTCGCCCTGCAAGCTCTACAAAACATCACTGCACGACGTAATCCCAACTTTTATATGATTTCCAACACTTGGGGTAAAGTAGCTCGCTTTTGCCTCTTCAAACCAGCGTATAAACTCGGTGAAGATATTATCGGAACCTTTGATTTTACTGTGGCGACTGTCAAATGCGTGCAAGTTTCTGTTTCATTGCAATGCGAAGAAGAGACAACGATTGAGGATCGCACGAAACAAACTCGAATTATAACATATAGCAAGCATCACGAAGTGTGTCTTGGTTTGCAACATACACAGCTGATTCTGCCCATTCCGTTGCATTTAACACCAGCGTTTGAGACCAAATTAGTTTGTTTAAAATGGAGGCTGCATTTCGAATTCGTTACAAGCACCTCTCCAAAGTTGGATGGATTAAAATTACAAGAGTATCTATGGAAAGCACCTGCGGAACTTCCAATCGAAACGATGGTTTGGTCTTTACCTATTAAATTGTTTTCGACGACACCTGTTCAAGTCGCACAGGGTTTGCAGGCGATTAACTCTTACCGGCTTACGATTAAATAATTTTGTTTTATTGGGAGAAATCTGTGCTACGCGTTTACATCATTTGAGAAATAAAATGTTCTGCATATTTTAGAAGATTGTACAAATTTCGGTGGTAGACTAACAGATTTTCTAAATATTTATATTGATTTGAGTATTAATAGAAACATTAATAAACATTGGGAGAATGTTTGGCATCAGCTTAAAATTAGATTTATGTTGGTTAAGATGCCTATGTTACGTGATGATGTTAACAGGCATTGCTATGGTACAGGAATTTGCCTAAATTTAGGTGAACCATAATATCAATTCCAACGGTCTATTTTTTAATTAACACTGAAAAAATGGAGTGTATTTATTACATTTAAATAAATTCTATTTGATTATTTAATAATTGATTGATTTGTTATTTAATAATCTATTATTTTTGTTACTTTTTATTTATTTTTAAGTTTTGCTTGGGTTGCATTTGAGTTACATTTTGAGAAAGAGAAATATCGCGGTAATTCCTAAGTAATCAAATTAATGATTGTAAAATTACTGATTGAGAAAATTAAGGAATCGATTTCGAAGTATCGAAACTTTATTACTATCGATACGTATCGAAAATTGAAATATCGATAAAGGTCGATACTTATCGATACATGTCGATACCTTTTTTGACATCCCTAATTAGCGTAATTACCTGGCCAGAGAGCCTTTTGCGACGTTTTTGTTTGAATTGCGGAGCATCAACAACTGTGGTAATTAGCTCTATTTATTCTTTTTTCTGTCGGAATTGGATTTTATATTTAATTTTTAAATATTAAAAACATTATAGTGAAATTAAAAAGAAAAAAATATATATAATAAAATTATCAAATGTTAAAATATTTTCAATTTTTTGTCTTTTCCTACCCGAAAATTTCTTAAATTGTGAAAAATAAGAGTTTATTCCACTGCCTATTGATACATAGACCAATATTTATGAGATATGGAAATTTATAAGTGTTATTTTTAAAGAATCAGTTTCATATTGCAATACCTCTTCGTGGGAAATGATCTATAAACTCATGGTTAATGAAAGTTAAAGCAGGTTTAAACTCTAGAATTATATATAATATTTACTTATTTTAAACTAAATATCAACTACATATCGGGTGAACGTGTAAAAATATCTAAAAATATTGATATTTACAAAATTAAACTAATTTAGTTAGTTCCACTGTTGTCCGTTTGAGTAAACGTCTTCGATAAATGATAGTGAATACTCGTAGCTTAATTTTTCATTTTCTTTTACAGTAGTGCAGTTTGATGTTAATAAAACATAAGTCTAATGAGAGAATACATTTGATTATAATTGATAATTAACATACGTGACATGAGTTGCCTATCGAAAAAATTAACAAAATATGTTTTATTTTGTAAGTACAGACCTACGTTTCATTTCGTTAATTGCATAAACTACACATGTAAAACAAAGAGAGTGATATTTTGCGATTGTATTAGACTACATTCAAATCAAGTGCACAAACGAATGTCATGAATAAACGTAAAATATCCACTCTTCGACAAACGTCCTACAATTTTGAATATCCGATAAATGGTGAAGAAAGAGACAGTGTTATGCGGGTGAAATCGTAGCGCTGCTTAGGTAGTCACAACACACACCGGCGACGCGAGTCGCATACACGGCGCCATATTGAATATCGGTTCGTTAGAGAGTGATACGTCGGACACGGGTGCCGGGAGTAGCGCGTGCGTTTTTCCGGCTGTTCCTCGTTGTTTCGCGCGGCAGCGTGTGTGCATGGCCGGTGTATTCGCCAAACGGCAGCAACGCGTTCGCGACACACTGCACGAGACGAAGGAGGAGGACACGGGAAGACTTTCGTACATTGTGGTTTTACGCGAAAAAGTGCGTGATGTGGCCGTAGGATAACTCGTCGCGTGTGCTCACCGTGCATCTCTCTCAACGGCGACGCGGAAGGAGTCGACTCAGCGAGTGATTGTGTGTGCGTGCATGCAGTGTTTAATTAGTGCACATCGCAAACGCACACATCGTTTTCGGACGAAAGGCACGCAGCACAGCAGTGTGTGGTTGGTTTTATTTTCGGCGAGCCGAAAGAAAGTGGTTGATTAGTGGTGCGTTTCTCTGGTGTGTCGCATGCATGTGTACGTGTACGCGCGAGATAATCGATTTGTCAACGCGGCCACTGAAGCCGCCGACGATCCGCTAATCGTCGGCGCTGCGTAAGCACTCGTAGCAAAAAGGAAGAAAGGTAAACACCCCAAAAAATATTTTTATTCCTTCAGTTTTCATCGAATAATAGACTTAGTACATTCGAGCACAAAGAATTTCTACATACCTTCTACATTTCTTCTTCCGACACCTACCTCTAGATGTAGGAGGAATAGGTGCTTAAAGTTAGCATTAGTTAGCAAAAGCAATTCGTTTAGGATGGTGATTGGCATGTTTCGCGCCGCAGGTGGAAGCATATCTCTGCCGCGCCGATATATGCCTGATGAGCACCAGGCATTGAGCTACCGCATTCCCATTCGCGAGCCAAACGTACGCGACGCGTTCATTTGTTTCGTTTGACGGCGCGTCGTCCCTGCCCCTGTGCATCTCCTAGGTTAGCCGAGTTAATGAAGCATCTTTAGCGTTCTTCATTTACGACTACCGCTACCCTCCCGGTGGGACACCCTAAGCATGCACCATGTAAACATTCCGATTTAGCATCGATTTAGCCTTTTGCGTTATTACTTCCCAAAAAGTACTAATTTATACAATTAATTAATCGCGTATGCGTACGTATGTGTTGCGTTGTCCGGTGTCTTTCGGGCGTGATCGCCGACACTCGCGTGATAAACGTAAAACAATTGATACCGATTTGTTTGCGCGGCGTCGTCGGTGCTGTCGGTTGTCGCCATCGTGGTGCTTGTAGGTAGGCGGAAGGTAGGTAGACCTGGCGGCTACTCGCCGAAGGAGGCCCTTAAGAAATATCCCAAACCGTTAAAGTTAAATATATACAAACTGAAATATACGTCGAGAAGGTAAGAGCATCAATTATCCTAATACCACTTGTACCACAAGAGTCGGCTTTCGGTAAATGTGCGAGCGACATTAGTACAAGTCAGACGGCTCAACAGCGCGTCGTAGCTTCGCGGATAGGTTGTGCCAAGTTGATACACAGCCATTACGCATTTTATTCCAATCGCATTAATTAAACAGGTATAATATGCATATGATACTTGTCTATGTACGTATGTAAATGCGAACATGCACATGCAGAGCGCTACATCAAAACGATAAAACCACGAATATTAATGACATTTTATGAATATATTCAAATATCGATAATTATATAGGAAACATAATTATTACAACTAATTAAACGATTGGTTGCGGCGCATGCGCTTATGAATATATCAAAAATCGTTTTTTTTTCGATCGAAGTTTGATCATTTGCGCACGTGCATATGTACTTTCTTGTACGCGTGTATGTGCACATTGCACAAGCTCAGTTACGCAATTATTTATTATAACAACGGTTCGGGGCCTTTGAAATGAGCGTCTCCGTCCGTACGTATTGGAAGCGAAGACGAATTGAGTGAAATGACTCGAAACCGACGCATTGCAGTTTGATGCAGCCCAAACTGTAGCTTGTTTCAATTATTCGCCTACATTTATATATCTGGCGAGATATCTGTGTATTGTCAGCGTATGTTTATCGTGTATTTGTCGATTTATGTGTGCATGATGCGCGCTACGAATACGGCGCGTGCAACCAACGCACGGAAGACGAGACAACACGGGTGTTATTTTCGGGTGGAGGGCGCATGCGGTGTATTGTTGCTTCCGCCTTTGTTGGACCACCGCAGCTGAAACGGGCGGCTAAATACGATTTTCTCGATTTCCTGCCACTTCCACATCACCCACGCCACACAGTCGTGCCTTTGCTTGTCCAGCTATTGCTTGCTGTGCTACTCCTGCTCACTCTCTCATTCGCTCTCCCGTACTCTACGCCTGGCTGTTAAGAATGCAGGAAATTTAATTATATCTGCCTTCTGTTCCAATCACAAAGTGAGTAGTCTTCGTAGTTGTTGTACGTGTGTATGCTTAATACACAATTTCGCCCGTTTTTGTTCTTGTTGAAACTTACTCAAATGCAAATATGTTCAGCGTTATCTTGTCTCTTACAAACTTGAAATTGTGCAAGATAATGTTATTTATGTTTAAGTTTGGAGTTTATTTAACATAGCTTATATCTGCAACAATGATGATATTCGTTATATATATATTTGTTGTCTTTGCCATTTTAAATTTGCCGTCATTTGCACGTGCCACAAGTCTGTCTTCAAGTACGACATGCAACAGACGTTGATCCTCTTGTCCAGGAAAATAGTACAATTGATTTCAAAATGCCGCCAAAAATGAAGTACTTTCGAATTTGTTTTGATGGAACACTTATTCATGAAAAAAAAAAGAGTACATATTTTTAAATAAGTGCAGTTGGATATAATTTCATCAAGTATTGATGCCAAAAGTTATCGAAAATTTGGCGATACTTTCTATTCCAAAAAGTATCGATACTCTAAAATCCCAAAAGTGTCGAAGTATCTAATCGTCACTTTCAGAAATAAATACAATCGACATCAAAAAGTGGTTGAAGGTCGATTTTAAAAAGTGTCGATACTTTCTGTAAGGATGACAACTCTAATATAGAACCCACACCAAAAAGTATCGATACCAAAAGTTCTCGAAACTTTCTATCTCTAATATATTTCAACCTCGATGTGAATTTATGGTTGAGAATTTGTTCGTAAGTCAAGTGTATCATATCTTATAGTATTGGTTACTTGAGACCCTAATGGAGTTGAGAAAAGTTGACCTCAGCTCTTAGATATTTGCTATTAGGTTATCTGCCATTTGTATTATTCCGTGACACGTCATTAACTATCGAAATTATTTCACCGATTTCGGCATCGCTTCTATCTGAAAATCCGAGATAACTGCTCGATAACACGTCGCCAGCAACACAATGCGTTTGCATTTGTTTATTAGTCATTAATTTTATCGGCCGCCTGGATCTGACCGCGCCGTCAAACAATGCGCATACACATGCACACCTCGTCGCCCGTCGTCGTTGTCGCTATCGAATAGTTTCCGATTAAATTGTTAAATACTGGCCAAAATGTGTACACTCTGCTCGTCCGTACGACGCGTATAGTTAATAATACCGTTTTATTTTCGCATGCCGAGTGGTTTGTTTGAAATTAATTTCGCATTAACAGGCAGCACCGGCCGATGTTTACACAACATTGTGCATGTGGCGGCATTGTTGTGTTTGTCCTGGGATGTGCATATATTTATTTGTTTGCATAAACGGTTTTTTAGCGAGTTTCCGCCGTACGGACGAAATTGCACGAGTGCGATCGCTGCGGCCATACTCGATTTAACTGCCTATTAACAACAATTATTGCAATCGTGCGGTTTTGCCAGGACACGGAGTTTGAGTTCATTCCGGTGAGTGATCCGCGGCGGTATGCTGCCTCGTATATATCGCATGGATTCTGTTCCACTTTCTATCGCTCGTTTCGTCCGTTCCACCAGCGCGATTCGTCTAAACGTTTCGCCGGAAAACTTCGCCCAAGACAATCAGCACACAATCGTAGTAATAAGTGAACTATGAACAATTCGCAAAATGTAAATAGGAAGACAAATAGATATCCAATCGGCAACACTGCTGCCATGGATATACATACATGTAATCTATACATAGACGCACGTTTTTTTTTTTCGTGTGTATACCTTTTCAGTGTTGCCATTCATAGGCCGACCGATTGTCAGCAACGGCTGTTATCTATGGCCATGAATAATCAACTGCATTAATACGTGTTACATTTTTGTTGATACTCAAATAGTTTGGTTCGTAGATAGTGTACGAGTGCCCTGAATTTATGCTTCTCTTTTTTCGGTATGTACGCAGCTTGAGCAGTGCCAAGGGGGCAGGAGGAGGGCACCCACCACTGGAGGGGTGTCGGTCTTCTCGATGGAGAAGATGGATGTGGATGAGGCCGTGGTCGATTTGAGTGTAAGGTGAGTTGTCGTCGCGATAAGCGCATCTTATCGACGTGGTTCTAGATTGGTGTTGTAACCGATGTTTTGTGCACAGCGCGCCTCGACCACCGACGATACCGCCGTCGATTACGATCGAACCCAGTCATCCCGCCATCCCGCACGTGAACAATTCCAATAGTGGATTGGGCGGTGGTGTGACGACCATCTCTGCCAGCAGCGTCGTCGGCAGTACCGCCACGACGATTACGAATACGCGGCGCGTCCTGCGACCGCGGCCGGAGCCACGCAGCTACGTCGAGTGTCCCGACGTGCTGATCAACGGTTCGCTGGAGAAGGATAAGCCGCGCACGAACGGCAACGCCACTGGAGGTGGTTACAGCAGTGATTCCAGCGAGGGTGAGATGCCGCCGCTTGCGCTCATCAAGGAGCTGAGTCCTTCGGAACTTCGCCAGAAGTAGGGAATCGTTGTTAATACTTTATCAAAAGGAACCTTGTTCCCTCTGAATTACTTTTATTTTCACTGCTTTTTAATTTAGATTTTTTCCTGCACTATTTGAAATATTAATATATCAACAGTTCCACCCAGAGAAACTTCCAGGAGACCTCTTCTTAATTGATGATTTTCACTAGTTGAATCCTTTTTCGTGATAAGAATGTACTTTTTCCATCAGTGGAGTATAATTTATCGTAGAAACTACGTAAATCTATCTTGTTGCCTTTTTCATAATTTTCGATATTTAAGAGACTTCCAACAATAATCATGTCAAGTTTAAGTTAAAGTTTCATTTGATAAGATATAGCTTTCAAAAAGTTTCCCCACGGTAAATTTTATTTCTCCTCTTGGTTTCTTCAGATTTTACTCATTTCTTTGATCCCAGTATTTCCTCTCACCTTTGCTTGACATGCTCGAACATTTATATTTACAGTAAGGCTGATTAACTCTTTATTTTGCTTTGTTCTTTAGAGAGCGTGGTTTACGGAGGCTCCGAGAAGAGCTCCGCGCCGAAGAGATGAAGCTGGTCCTGCTGAAGAAACTGAAGCAATCACAGCAGCTCAAGGAAAATGTCGCGGTCTTACCGGCGAGTATACCACAATCGGCGCTCCCGCCCACAGGCTTGCCCAGCGGACTGAGCATTACGCCGACGACGGTGAAGGTGGCAAGCAGCGGCAAGACGCACGTGCCGCAGGCAGCGCATCAGCGCAGCAGTACGGGTGGCAGTGGGACGCATAAACCAACCGGACAGCTGAACACCAGTGTTATGCGAGGTGTAAGTACTTCCAATTCTTTTTTCTTCCGCATGCATTTTTCGCAGACTTCTAGCTCAGGAAGATATGCTATAACGAAGTTTTTTATTTTAGCAACAACCGCAATCACTAGCAAGGCCGAGTGGACACAGCACAACGATATCTAGTTCTCCAGTAAGCAGCCGAGGCACGAATCTGTCCGTTCCGCAACCGCAGGCGCGTAATTTGGGCAGAAGTAGCTTCCCTGCAGGTGTTAAAGATCTTCCACCTTCGGTTACAATCACGCCTGCACCCCCACAACCAAGCAAGGTACTTTATTATTTAGTTTAGTTTTGAGCACAAATTTTTAACAGTATTTCATAACTTGTTGCTTTTATGCTGCTCAGACGGCTAGCATTGAAGGAAAAAGTGTGGTGGCTAGTCCATTACCACATGCTCCCATTCTTGAGCAGGTAATCCATCAAGTGCTATTATTAAATGCAAAAAATCATACACCTTTGTTTCTATATATTTATGATTTTGTTTGCTCGTTTTAGGATCGTTCACGTACTGCAGAGGATAATCAAACGCCAGCACAACGTCAAGCAGCTGCGAAACTAGCACTGAGAAAGCAGCTGGAGAAGACATTGCTGCAGGTTAGTGTTACTCTATTTGTAAAAGTGTATTCAAAAATCAAGAAATGTTCGAATATATTATTGAAAAAAAAAGATAAAATATAAAGGAAACGCATGTTTAGGGTGACCTCAAACAAACACACCGGGTAGGGAGATTGGTAGATTTAACTGGTCGAGGTATCGTGCGCGATTTCTGAAGTTTTGGAAACCATTTGTTAAAATTTAAAAAAATGGGTTTTTGATACTTTCGTTACGGATAAAATGTATTGTAACGTTTTATCCGCATTCCAAATCCAGATATAAAATCGATGCTTTTAATGTATGATTCACGCGAAAATATCACAACCTGAAAGTGATATTATTAGAAACATATTATCAAATTTGGTTTATTCTTATGTGTCGAATAATACATTTTAACATTTCATATATCATTAATAACTAACGATGAACATTTGCATGAATTTGTATGTAATTTATAGATTCCTCCACCTAAACCTCCACCACCTGAGATGCACTTCATTCCAAATCCAAGCAACACGGAATTCATTTATCTCGTGGGCCTGGAGCACGTCGTCGACTTCCTTACGAAAGACTCCAAGTCGCAGGCGCCCATCGTGCCGTTCAGCTGTTCGCAATGCAATTCCGATTTTACACCCGTATGGAAATGGGAACCTGTTAAGATTAAGGGCAAGGGTAATTTATTTTCAAAAACTTATGTAATCTTATAAACTAATCTGTTTTCATTTTTATGTAGCTAAGGAACATAAGGTGATCTGTGAGCAGTGCGTAACGACAAATGTCAAGAAGGCGCTCAAGCAGGAGCATACGAACCGACTGAAGACCGCATTCGTCAAAGCGCTGCAACAGGAACAGGAGATTGAGCAGAGACTTGCGCAGGTACACATAATTTGGGTTTTGTTGTTTCCGAATATAATCTTTATCCCCTCCTACTTTAATATGTTTGTGATAATTGATTTAGGAACTCTACGCACAAAGATACCACTCTTCCTAGTCCTTTCCCATTAGTTGTATTTGTGTGAAATACCTGGTAATATTTAATTGTGTTGGTTTTATACAATTTCTTGCTAATTTGAAACTTCTCCGTATAGAATGGCGCGTTTTCCTCGAGCAGTCCGGCGCCATCGCCGGTAATGCCGGAGGTTGTTGCGGTTGTCCCCAAGGCGGCGACGCCGACACCTGCCCCACGGCATGCGGCGGCCACCCCTCCTGCGCCTCCAACAGCCCAACCCACACCACCGCCAGCTCGTAGTTCCTCGCATTCTTCGAAGAGTTCGCGTGCGGTAGCTGCAGCGGCGGCGGCGGATACGGCGGTCGCGCAACAGGCGGAAAACGCTTTCGGCGCCGCCGCCATGCATGCATTCCAACGGCAACTTTTACAATGTAAGTATTTTTCTCTATTTTTATTCTTATTATTACGAGACGCTGATGAAAACACTCCAGAAATCTACAATATTTTATTACGGGGAATAAACATCCAGCAGGAAAATTATTATGTCCAAAAAACATCCAATGACCACAAGTGTCCAGCAAAGTGCGCAGCGGTGTGGTCAATACTGCGCACCACAAGGTCCATAGTTCGAATATCGAATGTGACTAATTACATTGTAAAAGAATAGAATAGAGGCAATAGTCAGTAAAATTAAACAGAAACCTCAAATAACTAGTTTATTAATATATAATACATTACAAGTTTATCGGTTGAGTGGTTTTCGGAATATTTCGGTTCCCGATTTGAAAAATATGGCTTTGAGAAAAAAAAAGCGTTTGAAAATGTGTTGAAGACTAAATCAGTTAAATCTATAAATTAATCATCCGATTAAAACTTTATCATTTCTTGGAATTACTTGACACTTGCATAAGATGTTTTAAGTTAACAAACTAAGAAACCCAAATAAAAAAATCGATTTTGGGACCCTATTAAGGTGTATGTTCCTCCTTAGAATAAGCGAAATTTGAATTTGAATAATCATTAATACTTCAGAATGTATTGTAGCGCGTTGATTACTATTATGATGTGTAATAAAATCGCCTTTTAAACTGATTTTTATTCACAGCCCTGCAAGCTGGTGGACCCGGGGCGGCGCATATGCTGCAATTCAACCCACTCTTCTATCCCTACCAGCTGGCGATGGCGCAGGCGGCGAGCAGCGGCAAGAACCAGCCGAACATGACCGCGGATCTGCAGCGAGTCGCCGAAATTCAGCGACAGTACCTGCTTGAGATGATACCACCTCAGAGCGGCGGTGGTGGTGGTGGCCAGCGTCATAACTGGAAGACGTGATGCGACGCACCCGCCGATGCGAACAGAACCTAAGAGGATGAGTGGACAAGCATAAGGGGGTGGTGGTTGCAAAACGAGCCGGCGCACCGTTCAGTGATATATACACAACAGATTTTAGTTAACACGTTATATATATATTTTCAACGCTCGGCGCAAGTAGCCGAGAAAAAGAGAGAGAACGGGACAGGCGTGGTGTGGGCGCATTGGACGCAGTTCTCCTCGACGTCGTCGTTGCCGCCTGCAGTTAGAAATGCCAATTTCCTTTATTTAGTTTCTATTCCTAGTTAGACTAATAACCGCATTAAGCACACAAGATACCTATAATTTTTTGTCGGAGTAACTGTTAATTTTTTTTGCGATTGGACTACGTTCTACGTTTTTAAATAATGTATAGATCTCAAAAATGTGTACGAGAAGAGAGGGGGAGATGAAATAGAAAAAGGAAAATGTTTTGTTGAGTTTGAAGAAGACATATTGCATTAGAAACAGGAATCAGATCGCAATGTGTGATCACTAATTTCATAGAATTGTTTTAGGTTTCATACAAAAAGGGAAAACGCTGCGAACCACGGAAAAAGCTTGATGCATTGAAATAAAGACGAATACAAACATTTTGAGTGCGCGGAATTTCAGCCAGTTTTTGAGCTATTACAAAAATATGTGAACATAAGATGGCGGAAGAGGAAGGCTTCGTTATATATTTTTTTGTTTCTAGTTATTAACAGAAAGTGCCGGAGGTATTTTGCACGTGGCTCGCACACGCCGAACACGTTTTCATGTATATAAATGTTTTTACGGTGTACATTTTTTCGATTAGAAGGCGACTGGAGGGCTTATTTCGTGTCTTTTAGCGTGTGAGATTGTACGGTTTCATGAAAGCGGTTCACGATTGAAAGCGACTTATTTTCATTACGAATTTTTGTACACATCATTTTACGACATGAACATAAAATTGAACACAATCGAAATTTTGCGGAGGGGCGTGTTTGATTCAAACGCGGCGATGTCGACCGCGTTGCAATTTTCAGCCTTATTCGTCATTATGAAGTTATGCAAAAATGTACATAGCACAAAGATTGAATCATTTCCCTCTTGGATTTATGCAAGCGCTTATCGTACGTTTCAAACACACGAGTCTCTTTTTCTACGACCACACTATTGTATCATGAAAAATCAAGTAACGCATAATTGCATAATTTGCGGGATTCTTACCGGACGTCAATGTAATCATTTTCAGCAAATCACGCCACACAATTATGGTAAACTATCAAGATGTATTTATTCGAATGTACATTACTTTATTTTTTAACGTATGGACATTGCTGGTAGAGAGTGGAATGCGTCGTTAGTTGTGACAAGGGGCGGCGCATTGCTGGTGTTGACTTGAATTTGCGAGTACGTTTGTAAAACTTTTGTAACACAAAATAATATGCTCAATCGATGTGTCTGTTTCATTATGTACCGACTATTTCAAATAGTAAAATTGATTTTTTGAACTCAACCCATATAAAATGTTGTAATTTGTTTGCAGATGCAGTTACAATTAACATTTTCTAGTTTATTTTATTGAATATAATGTGCCGGGGTGAAGATGCCATTCTTTTTAATTATATAGGACGCCAATAGTCAATAGATTACTAGTATATTGCACAACGAACATGGGATGGATGAGATACCATCCTCAGGAGTATGAGCAATTCCAGCATGAGCCGAAGTCTAGTACTCACTTCGGCTCATGCTGCAATTTCTGTGGTTGCGGCAACTCATACTAGTGAGGAAAGGCAATCCATGCGAATTGTACACTATGCTTATTCTACGATTATTATGTGTGAAAATAATTTCTTAATTAAAAGGCGATACTGAAATGTGTATACAACATTAGAAAAATGGTTTATGATCCAAAAAGAAGATAATTAAAGAAAAGTTCTATATCTTATTCTTTTTGAGATGGAAACATGAACATGTTTGCTGTTATTTATAGGTGAAGTTGTAAGCAATTGTGTTAGAGGAGTGCTACATTAGCAAATGTTTTGTTTGAAGAGGTAAATTCATAGGATAGGGCGTCAAAATTTTCGAAAATATCGTAACATTGAAGTGTCAATACTTATTGATATCTTAAGTATAGCAGCATTCTTAATTTTTTATATTCATTATTTATAACCTAGCGGCGGCTTGTTAGAACACTGCAGTTAAGCAACGTCGGACGTAGCTAGGCGTTGGATGGGTGACCACTTGGTCTCCGCACTCAACAAGCGGCTGTGGCGTCGTCCGCGAACTCCTGATTTCGCGGTAAAAACACGAACGAAGATTGGGCGATTCGTTTGCAATGGTTGTTGAATAAATAAATTTTTATAACCTATTGTTTGTTGCGGCACACCAAGAAACTAATTTCATACTGCTCAAACCATATACAGTTAGACCTGTATTATGCGGAAACGCCCAAGGGGGGTGGCTTGGTATTTTACACCAGCGCATGTTTTTCGAGTGGTCCCTTTGACGTGTAATCATATTTCACTCCCATTATCATTTCATCACATTCATATATTGCTGAGAAATGTATCGGCAAAAAGTTTCGAAACGAGACATCCATTCGGGAGAGGAAGAAGATATTAAGTTCACTTTATTCATGAACTTTATTACAGAAAAAGATACAAATGAACGTCTTAACGAATAAATGATGTAAATAAAATTTAAATACATTGCAATAAGCCTACATTAAAAACTAAATTCATCGACAAATATATCCTAATTAATATCACTCAGAACGTTCAAAACCTAAAGGATTCCTTCTTAAGATAATTTTCTTCAAATCCTGTTTCAAATCGTAGGGTATTTCTAACTCATCAACCCCTTCTATCCCCTTAAAAAGGTCCCGAAGACACATTAAGGAGCGTAGGCGTAAACTATGGACAGGAAGAGTAATATACACCAATTTCCGACGATCGGCGGGCATGATCGGGTACATCATATTGGGATTTTTTAGTGCAAAATGCTCTCTCGTAGTCATTGGCATATAAACATACTTCAATTCCAACTGCATTCTATCCTTGGTGACCACATCCCGTGCTATCCATGGATGGGTCTTGAAAGTATCTATATCAACGAAACAATTGGGTTGGATTAATTGATATCGTTTAAGATCACCGTTGAAATCAATCCACATTAACTCAATCTCAACGCGTGTTCGATTGACACATCGAAGGAATGCTTTTTCTCGAGATTCTATTGAACGCAATCCTTCCAGAGAGAGAGGGTTTTGATTATTATCCTGCAAACATTTAAAGTTTGTATTGCAAATTGTGTACATTGTCAGTGAGGTTAGTTTGTAAAACACAGTTGCTTGTTGCCTTGTACGATGGCGATTTGTGTAGCGATTATTGGTAAAGATGTAAGTATTACAACAAATCAATCATACCTCCATAGTTTAATCAATAAATGATGTTGATTTTCACTAAATATAACGTCCTAGTGTGTGAAATGGCCACATGAATACAATTCTTCTATTCTAACCTCCAATGCTGGACGTAGTTCTATGTTACATATGATTGAAATCATTATCTATAATAAGCTCGAAATACTCAGATTTGTCATTGTTTCTAGAATGCGCCTAAATATTTCACGTGCACTAAACCTGATGAAGAATTGAATCTCCAGTATAAAGTTCTATCTTCATTGGATATTATTGAGGAGAAACTCAATGGCACTACTAAAAATTCGGATCATCGCGAATTATATTTGGGGAGTTTGTATTCCTTGGAAACATATAAAATGTATGTACATAATTCATGTTTATTTGAGGTAATTGATACATTTATCAAATATCAACATTTTATTTAGTTATGGATATGTAACGAACACAAAAATCAAGTTTGTGATTGTTGTTGACTCAATCAGCATAGCTTTGAGGGATAATGAAATAAAATCTGTAAGTAGAACAAGAACAGTTTATAAATTGCTGTAATCAACCGATGTGTTTTTATATTTTTAGATGTTTAGAAAATTGCATGCCATATATGCTGATATTGTATGTAACCCATTTCACATTCCGGGGGAACAAATCACCTCAAAGTAAGGTTAAACTTTCTTTTTTTTCTTTATAAATAATATTCTTATTTTGTTCCAGACAATTTAACATAAAAGTTAAGAATATTATCAATGGTACTGCTTAATGTTAATTTATTTTATTAATATAAATATATACTTGGCTTCACATAGAATTAGTTATATTATATTGTTATATGAAATGTAAACATTAACAAATTGGATTTAGTGTGTAAAACTACGTAATAATTACAATAAAACCAATTACTTTTGGTTTATTCATGTTTTATTATAATTATTTTATTCTTGGTAGGATTTTTATAATACAGTGCCGGTATTAGAATTTGAAGATTCTATTCATTCGAATACATCTTATTTTGTTCACAACCGATTTTTCATACATTTTTAATATGGCGCTATTTCTTATTGCTGAAAGGATCAAGGGACAAGTCACATGGACCATAAAAATGCAATTAATTTGAAATATATTCTTTAACGGGGATGTTTCAATTTTCTTTTCTTACAATTAGTTTCAAAGTTAGTTTTCTTAAAAATGTCTGATGTAAGTTTCTAATATAAATTACAGGAAATTATAAATGAAAAAGTGGATTGAATTTATTTATTCATCAATGTAAAATATTTGGTTAAAAGTATATGTATGTCTATTCTGATCCTGATACCGGATGTGAAAGTATTTAATGTCTTCATTTATGAATTCTCCCGTGCCCTACGATCTTTCGCTAGAACACTTTTTTATCCATAATTGATTTTATCGAATCTGTTGTGAACCGATTGCTTGTGGAAAGTGTCCAGTACCAGTCCAACGATAAGACAATTTTTATTTGTATATTTCTTCTATATGATAGTTTTTGTTTTAAGTATTTGACTGAAAATATTCTGTATGGCGCCACTCAACATGCTTAGTCTGCACTGAAAATGGCGCTCCGTAGTCTGGTACGCCCCGAAGGTACCTTGGTGACTGATGGAGAAAGTTGAAATAGAGAGAAAGAGAGCGGCATGGTGTACCCTAATATAATGGAATGTTTATGAGTGCGGGATCACCTTCCCTCTGTCGGAATATGTGGAGGAGGATGCAGGATGTTGCTGCCACAGGTTACGAAGTTTGCGTTTTACTTTAAACGAATCAGTTGTTAACCAAACGCCACTCTTCTGCATTTTGACGTTTAAGTACTGCATAAGGACCGAACACCTTCACCGCACTATGAACCACGGCTGAAGACTCACAATCAGTTCACGTCCTCCTTTTATTTTACGTCGCAAAGACACCACGTGGGACACATTGCGTTCACTGCTCTTCACAAAGGGGCTTCATGAGTTGTTAGGCCTTCCTCTTTTTACATCCTTTGTATGTTTTCGATACCTATATGTTCCCTTGCCATCTCTTTCTCAATTTTGTCCTCAATCGTTCCGCCTCTAATTCTTCTTACAATTACCTCAATACAATGATCTCAATTCCTCCGTTTCAATCTTGTTCATCTCTTTCTTTCCCATCACAGAAATTTCACGTTGTAAATAAGTTCATATGTCTTAATTTTTGTCACTCTCAATATTTCACTCATCTGATATAATACTTCATATAACTGCATAACATAGTCTCAAAGTTTTCATTATAACTTTCTCCCGGCCCGATCCGATCTCGCTACACTTTGTGCATATGGTTTTTTTTTCCGGGGGAGTTCGCGGACGGCGCCGCAGCCGCTTGTTGAGTGTAGAGACCAAGTGGTCACCCGTCCAACGCCCAGTTACGACGTTGCTTTACTGCGGTGATCTAACGAGTACAAATTATTGCTTCTGTGAAATGTTGTATTTATTCTACATTCTATTAACACACTTAATAGTCGAATTTCTTATTTTACATTGCTATAGTAAATTTAAACTCTAACATATGAGATTCATTTTATTTATTTATTTAATTATTTAGATAAAACCAATCTCTTCTGGGGTTCTCATACTTTGCTTTAGTCTTAAAGCACATGAGTAAGTCGTCCTTTTCGTTGTGAATTTGCCAGTATAAAGTGACAGCAGACTGGAAATAAAAACAAGTAATGATATGATATTTGTGGATTAAAAATAATAGTTACTTGAACATTGGGTAATGTTGCAAAGTTCATAGTTGACGAGAAACTTGCATTAGCGTTCCCTCTAACTGGACAGGTGACTTGTGTGCACAAATCGTCTGGAGTTACAGGTACTGGGACATGGATTCCGTTGAATATCAGATATACCGTTTGAGACAAACGTTGGCTAACTGGATCTGAAAATATTTCAGGGAAGAATTTTCGTAAATGTTTGAGTGATTTATTTTAATGTGATGCATTTTTAGGGCATGACAATAGCCATGCTGTATTCAATTCCCTTTCAAAGTAATTGGGCATATTAGAAACTAATCTAATATGCTCTACATTCATTGGGATATGATCCTGGGATCCTGCGGTTAGCAGGATATGTGATGTTGGTTGCATATTATAATTGTAATAAGGATAAAATATATTGTGCGAAGAAGCATAACGAATTTTATTGGTTTTTATCCTTTACAGAAGGCTAAGAACATAGAGAAAGGACTCCAACTTTTTTGGGCTGAGGGTCAAATTTAACTATAATTTGAATATTAAAGGCACTTGGGGTCAATGATATTTGTATTTTAAATAGTCTTTAAGTATTTTTATAAATTGTCCTTTTTAGGGGCCCCAAATGCTCAGTTTAAAAGCGCGACACAGATCCGGAATGAGATTAATAAGTAACATAGTCAAAACTCGAGAGGTTGAGGAATAGAAGCATTCTAAACAGCACTTACAAACCAACATACAGACAACTACCGACAATAAACCACAGACCAACATATATTGTTAAGAAGTCAATGAGTGCAAATAAAAAGCGTGTTATGGGTGGATGCGTGGGAACTTATAGTGAGGGAATGTATGTGGATAAATGGGCCTGATTCTGTTACAATGAATGTCAGAGAACGGTTGAATGAGAGTTTATTAAAATTAGTAAATTGATCAATCATTAATTCGCGGGTCTTAGGTTACCGGCAGCTATGCTGGAATATCATTTACCTGTACTAAATCAAACAATTCTTTTCAAAATTACAAAAAATTACACTTTTCATAAATCATTATTTACTATTTTGTCTCTTAAAAATAATACAACCTATCTGGTAAAAGTGTCTTGGGATATTTAAATCAATTCTAACTCATGAACATATTACTACCCCTACCCCTTCGGCGCCTGTAGAAATTATTACAAGAGAGTGGGAACAAAAGGCTGCAAAATGTATCTTTATTATAACTTCTTGAAAAGAATCAAGTGAAACACAATTTCGAGCTTCGGGGATGGCAGACCTTCTTATTTGAGCAAAGTCGGATGCCTCCCATTAGTAAAACCAGATTTGACAAAGAGAACGGGGCGCTGTAGGTTGTGTGTTGTGGTATAAAAATTACTTCAAGTATTGATACCTCACGATTCTTGACCTCAAACGGGATTCTTGGGGAGATCCAGGGGGATATATTCCACAAAAGTTGGGACATTTAAAAACGTCGGGACATCATACAATTAAAAATACTACAGGATGTGGAACAAATTGTTAAAAACTGGGACTGCCTCACAAAAACAGGGTTTCTGGTCTACTTAATTCTTAGGCACACAATTATTCCCCTTTGGGAAACATTGATTTTTTTCATTTACCGAGTAACAACTACTGAAGTTTTAAATTTTCTTCCAATATAATTAGAAATATTATGAACTAATTATTTTTGAATACCCATAGTAGAAGAAATCATTTTGATCTGTGGTCGAGGTACATATATAGTAATGAAATGAATATACATATTAGCAATATAGCAAAAATATGTTCTGTTGAAAACATAATTTTTAATAACTTACCACGTCCATATAATTTAATATGAATCCTTGCTGATTTTCCTTTCTGCAGAATACACCCAAGTTTATTACATCCCTCAATATTCACATCATCAAGATCATATTCCGATCCTAAATATATACATCTTAAAAAAACTGTTCTAAATCATTTATATTCAATTAAATTTACCACAATCCTGATAAACAACGGTGTCCAATATAACTTCACCGATAACGAAGCACAGAAGTACAACACAAATGAATTTATTCATTTCGTTACAATAATAGTGTTTCAATGAATTTTTAATTGACGTTTTTAAGATGTACCGATCAGGTACTACGTTTCCGCGAGATAGGACGCACCGCGCGATTTGTGAGGCATTTATCTCAAAAATTATCTCAAAAAATTATCATTTGTAGTAGCTAGGTACAAGTCCCCAGTAAAAAGGATTTTACTAAGGAGGCCTTTAAATCCTCTCATAAATGAATCCAGTTGCGTTTAGCACTTGAGGTTTATCTCGAAATCACAAAAATCAAAGGTAATAAATATAATAGGATGGGAAACAACCATTTCAGATTTAGGATATAGATTAGCTTCTGAACAGGCGATAAAAATGCGTCTCGATCAATTATTAATTCTATTACGCTGCAATTTTTCAGAACTGATTGTGAGTTCTATTTTTGGCTTTTTCGCAATTAATCTATAGATAATGCGATTATAAATAGTTTATTTGTACTAAAAATTACAAAATGGTGTAAGATGTAGGTAAACGTAATTTTCGGCAAATACAAAATACTAAATAAATGACTCATGAACTTGGGAAAAAACAATATCTATTTTTGATGATGGATTATTGTGAAATGTTACTTATCTATGATCAAGGTAAAGCATACAAAGCCTCTGCGCGTACAATTTTATTAATTTCTCCGACGCAATGTCGTCATAAAGCACGCCGATTGCAAAAGGAGCGTTGTCGCTAAGGTCAGCCGTTTTTTGCATCTCCGCCTCGGTACTAGCATCACAGATGACTAGGAGACAACGAAAGTAACTTTTCTTCGCCGTACAGCGTACTTTCTCCATTTATACGCGTATTTATCGCATGTGGTGTCTTTGCAGTGTTTCTGATTTGATTCCAACTCGACAAAAGCGAAATAAGAAAAGTTAAATTAAAAAAAACCCTAATTCTTTCCAATAACAATTGTTATTGATATTTCTTGCGTTTAGTAACATATACAACTCTCTACGAAGAAGAAGCGTGCGTTTTGTGCTCGTCTGAAGCGTCGTAAATATCAAAGTTAATGATGCAGTTCTTCGGGTTTATGATGGCAGTCTTTTGTCAGATATTCGTCGGCAGTCGTGTTGTGATAAAGGCAAGACAATGTCTTGATTATGTCACGTTAAACGCCAAAATGTGTGTCGCAACGGTTGCAAAATGAGTTTCCAATTAAATAACATGTTTTATTGGTTAAAAATTTACGTTTATGGCCTGAAACACTCTAACGAATTTACTGAATTCTTAGTATAACCTCTTGCAACTAAAGAAGAAAGTAATGAAACGTATCTTAACGCATTAAATGTACAATTGGTAATTAATATCAAACCCATTCACGTGCAAGACATGAAAGACATCTATCTTTTTCATTTATATTTTCATTCTGCGTTTAAGAGAATACCGGAAATGGGAATGTGTTTTCTGAAAAATAGAAAAATTAAACAGGGCGAAAATATCTACATTTTTATAGCAATCGATATTCATTATTAACGATACACGGAAGGGGTGCAGATGTTTTATAACTATTAATATTTCATATTCTCTATATTATTGACTCAGTGCTCAATATTATCAACTCAGCCTAGTTTCCGAACAGGAAAGTTCGCCCTAGACCTTATATTCACCATCAAACAGGTGACCGAATATAAGATACAAAAGCATGGAGAATCACACTTGGTATATATAGCAAATATATACCAAAGCCTATGATTTCGAAACATTTGACAAGCTATGGCAGTTATTAGACCGGTCCCCAATAATCCAACAATAATCTGAGCCGTTAAAAACTCAAAACAGATCTAACGGGTAAAAACATGAAAAATTGACCGATAATCGACCAGTTCCCGATAGTCCACAATGCCTACACTGTTTAAAATCTATCTGAATGTAGCTCTTAACGAGTGGCAAATTGGCAAATTGTAAAAACATGGGCGTACCGCTGCACGAAGTCCAGGCACTTTTCATTCAACACTTTGTTGATGATCAAGTAATAATTGCACATATTAAGGAGGATATGGAAAGCTCGACGAGACAACTCATTAAAGAATACACAAAGGGGATCCACGTGGTAAACATTCTGTATTCTGTATACAAAATACTTGCAGATTGGCGGAAAGGGGAAAGAACTTATTCTAACTTAATGGGACCACCATGTCTAGTTTCGACTTATACGTATACTTTTCTAGGCACCATGATACACTCCACAGGACTGACACAGCCATCGAAAACCATGAAATGCAAGGATTCAAACTGATAGGATTACTAAATTCCATTATCCGTTGAAACAAATATCAAAAATAGAGTAATGGCAAATTTACACCTCACTGTTCCTGTATGGAATCGATACCTGGCAGCTAAGTTCAAGCAAATGCAGTAAGCTTAGAGTCTTCGATAGCCTCAATAGATACATCAGGAAAAAATGAATGCACAAGGAGATATTATCGAAGCATTGTCAAAATTGAAATATGTCAGTTAGTGTGGACATGTACAAAAAATGGCCGCTGAAGAAATATCCAAGACGACGATGTTTTGAAGACCTCAAGAAAAATAAAAAAAGGAAGTCTTAGTAGATCTTGGAACTTAGGGGTTGAACAAGTCATGGAAAAGAGGAACGTCAGCCCAGGAGAAGGGGAAGGCAGAAAGATACGGGAACACTTTGATGTATTAATTATATTAAAATACTGCTACAAATCGTATATCCAACTTATAAACTTCTTTGTTCCTTTAATAAATCCCAAAAACACATTAACGA
>WSZQ02092511.1:0-17294 GCA_019419845.2 Weissflogia rhopalogaster | reverse complement strand
CATCTAATAGAATATTAAATACGAGCATGGGATGTTACACTTTTCCTCAGGAGTAAAACAAATTGCAGCACAAGCCGATTGCTGAAACTCATACGAATAAGGAAAGAGTATTCCATGCGAGTTGTACACTACTTTTTGTAGGACTATTATGTCTCAAAATAATAATTTCTTAATCAAAACGAGACCAAAATGTGTACATTATTCAATAAGAGTAGAAAAACATACTTAAATTTCTACTGTATCAATGTATAAGTCTTGAAAGTATCAAAATCAACGAAACAGATCGATTAAGAATTGCGTAAGAATCAATCCACATTAACTCAATCTCAACACGTTTCGATTGACGCATCGAACGGAATGCTCTTTCTAGAAATTTCTTAGGACGTAATCCTTCTAGAGAGAGGAGGTTCTGAATTTGTATTCTATAAACATCAAAAGTTTATGCAAAGTTTATGCAATACATGTATTGTTAGTGTGGTTATTCTGTAACATAGTTGTTTATTGACATATACGATGGAGATTTGTTCGTCAATAAAGGAGAAGCACAATTATTAAACTAATTTGGTTTAAAAAATGATTGCCATATCATAAACGGTCTTTGGTCTATTGTGAATGGATCAATACTATGGGCCAATAACAGTGATTACCTTCGAAAAGGCTAAAATCTCCTTGACCGACTTTCCCTAGAATTCAGCGACACTTAGCTGCTCGCTGCCTAGTAAACTTTCAGGTGCTACGGATACGCAAGCGCAGAGTAGGTGCTCTTCAGCCATGATTTCTGCCTGAATTATGGAGGGGGCCTTACCTACGGCGAAGGATTCGTTTCAATTTGGCCCGTGAATTCCAAAGCTCACCAAGGTTCGCCCTTTTTTTCGATGCTTCGAGTACCATACATTATTCTTGTCCCCGGTTAAGCTCCCGACTTCGGTGATAGCAGCCGGCTATGTAATTGACTTTTTTAACATCAAAAGAAGTTCTTTCTGAACCTAAATTCTTCAAAAGTATTTTGCTTACCCACAAAATCAAACATTATTGAAATTGGTTACCTAACTAATGCAATTACATCTTAATCAAACGCATATCAGTCAGGAACCAATCAGGCAATAAATCTTTTTCTATGGCACTAAAAAATAAGTAAGCGGCATAATGAAACGAATTTGAATTTCGTGCACTGCTGCTTTTAATTGCCCGTTAACGTTGTAATTATTACCTATTTGCATTAGAACGGTAAGTTTCACTCGCAGAACAGTGCTGTACACATGCGCAAATAAAGCATTTATGCGCACACGGCGGAGATTTACGAGATGTATTCTTGTTGCGGTGTATACTAGCAATTATGCAGCGAAATGCTAAATGGATGATGAAACGGCTGGTATTGTCATTATGCTTACTTTTTTGCCGAAATTCAGCGATTCGCATCCGTTCAATTCGCATCAGGCGTCAACGTCGGGCACAAGCGTGTTAATTTTGAAAGTTGTTCCGAGTAGATTCGTCAAAGCCTACGAACCTACGTACATCGCGCATGCGACAAAACTCATTGTTAGTCATTATGACGAATTAAATTAATTCTTGCGTGTTGCTCGTGCATTTAAGCCACCATTGCGCAAAGTGTTTATTTTGCGCCGAATACAAACGATGCTAATTGTTAAGTCACATGAAGCGTGCGGTGGCAATGATACGTTATTAATTATTTGAATATTTCGACACTTTTCGGCAGTCCCAATGTTTTGTTATGGATATTTTTACTTTAAACCTTCATAATATCGATGAATTTTGACTTTCAAAACTTTAAAAGTCGTATAATATATTCTGGGGTAATAATAAAAAAAGATTGTCAATGAAAGTAAACTCACTGTTAAACATTGAAAGTCTTTCTTTAATATGAATGCAAATTTTCATAACATATCCAAGAAATGTATGCTTGACTCGAGTCATTTCGTTTTTCATGAATGAAAATGAAATCTTTTGGTAACAATATGGAAATGCATTTATTTTATGCGTTTGCATAAACCACTCTATAATATTGAATTCGAATTGAGGTCTAAATGTAAAATATCACCGATTGTTGAGCTCACGCAATGTTTGAAAACAAACTTAATAATACATTATGCTTAAACGTATTGAATGTAAACTTGAATGACGAATCACGTGCTGTTTCAATTAGATTTGTTGCTTTAATTGCATATTCACGTTGTGTCAGGCGCGGATTTTGCCATCATTAGATTAAATTAGAATTTGAGACGAAATAAATCATTTGGTTATATCACGAAGTGAAACGAGATGCACTCTTATTAATACAAATATGTGGACTAAGGACGTTTGATAGTGATTCAGACACGTTGTAATTATATTTCACAAATTAAAATAAATTGCAACAAATATATTTTTGTGATTTTTGAAGTATCTCCAGGAGTGACAAAGGAAACTTTGAACTTTCCGATTTATGGATATTGAGTAATGAATGCTAGCAATTCAAAAAGACTAGAAGTTGATGAGACCCAAATATCTATATTTATTGATATTTTCTAATTTCGATATATCGAGATTCAAATAATGATTTCTTTTAGTTAGTATTGCCTATTTGTTGTTTATTTATTCACAACATTTTTCTACCACATAGTGGTGTAAGGGATTATTAACTTTCACCCGGTCCAATCCGGTCTCGCTTTATACTTTTTGTGCATATGGGTTTTTCCGGGGACCGTTGCAAGCGAATCGCCCAACCTTCGTTCGCGTTTTTACCGCGAAATCAGGAGTTCGCGGACGGCGCCGCAGCTGCTTGTTGAGTGGGGAGACCAAGTGGTCACCCATCCAACGCCTAGCTACGTCCGACGTTGCTTAACTGCAGCGATCACCAGCACTGAGCTCCCCAACGCGGCAAGCCTATTTGTTAAAAATGTAAAAAAAGAAGTGGGGGACGTGGTTTCGCAACCGTGTGGCTTAACGGCAACATGCCAAAATATGATCGAAATTCTTGGTATCGATTTAGAGATACTTATACAAACATAAATAAACTATATCGATATTTATTGATATCGATATATTTTTGATATGCACACTTACAAGGAGTACTTATGGATTCTACTGATATCTGCTGGTTCCATTCTTTTGGAGGCTTTACCAATATTATCGATAATTATGATTTCTATACCATAAAGTATCGATATTTCCTGATATTTTGTAAATGCACATTCAAATAAAAACAAAAAACCCAATTTGAACACCAGAATAACTACCGAACGTACATACAACAATATCCGCGAGTCACTTCTCACACCGCTCTCCTCCTCCTTCTTACATTTACCAACGTGGTGATTGACGCCAACCCCTTCCTTGTCTCTTCTAATCACACCTCTACTCGTTTTCCTCCCCTGCCCACCTTCAAAGCCCATTCCACCTTCACCTTAACTGTTAAGTCTTAACACATTCCCCTGCCAGATGTAGAGTAGTTAGATACTTGTTGTTTGAAGGAAAGTAGACTGGCAAGGAATAGTAATGGATAATTTATCAGGAAAACTGTGAAATATTATGGAAAATTTTTGAATATGATAGAATTCATTAAAAAAACCTAATAAAACCTTCAAGTATTATGCAAGCTTCTGATAAAGAACAAGGTAAAACCGATCTAATATTGTATTTAAAGATGTAAGTCAGAAGATAGTATAACGCAAATATGGCTGATCGACTAATACAGAATACAAGACATTATTTTCCTGGAACTCGTCATGGGAACTTCTTGGGAACATGGTAGTTATTTAGATATATAACTAATGTAGTTTACTAACAATGTATCAGAATGATATTAGAATAATTAGTATAGACAAGAATGTTGGCGAAGAAGTGTATTGTTTATGAAAGGAGAAAAAGACTCAAAGTAATTGTTAGGCAAACATTTTAGTAATAATTCATTGTACTCTCAAGTACTATACGACGCACAAAAATACATATCTAGGATAACCTTAGATCTAGGTAACTTAAGATAATAATAACCAAGGAAATGCACACAGTTTTCGGTATCAATAATATAACTTTCGAAGATTAGCCATGGAAAATTGATTTTGATGATTATGTTGTTGCTAAACTGATGGATATAGAATAAGCCTTCCGTCACACAGCCGGCCTCGCGTGTCTTCGCTTCGTGGTTTCCTTTGCCTGACTAATGTATTAAAAAGAGAAGGTTGTTTCTTCGACATGCTTCATTTTCTTTTAAATACATTCGCCAGACAAAGATGACCATAGAAGCAGTTCATATAACAACTGACTTTATTTCCTAAATCTAAACCTAACGCTACATATTAATCACTTAACTACTAATGGCGTATGACGTCGCTAAAAGGAGAGTCTAACAGATAATCTTTATTTGGCAGTTAGCAAATAGTCTGCTAATTACCGTGACATTCATACCAATATATAATTATGAGCAAATCACAATACATTAAAATGACAATAAAATTTATATAAATACACTTATAGTACACGCATGTCCAGCAACGTATCAACGTTACTCAGCTGTTTTCGCATCTGTATAAACAATAAGATATAGGACTCAAAACTTTTATAAGGGTTCCTTTGTAAACATATGGAATGAAATCTCGATCGCAACAATATTATTTTATTGGGAATTATTTAAATAATAAAAATGCATCAAAATGCAATATAGACCGTTTTTGAGTCTATATTCACAAAAAAAATCGTATGTATATTTTTATAATTTTAACAAATACAATTAATGTCAACAGTAATACTATGACCTGAGAATATAAAACATCTTAGAAAAATATTGCGCATAACCATTCTATTTTAATTGTTGTTTTCATTCACTCAAAATATAATCAAACTCCAACATAACAAGAAAAGGCCTTATTAAATTATTACGATAATTACAAGTTCGTATTTTTTCGCGTATATTATCGTTATCGCGCAATTAGTGTTCACATCGTCTGATGTGCACTATTTTGAAATGAAACTAATTGTAGACCTAGACGTGCGAAGTGCGAAGGCCGAATCGCCGATGGCCCTCACCTAATAATACATTTTTCTACAACGATTTGCTCAAGTGAAAATATAAAGCCAATAAACACATGTAAATTTTCCAACAATCTGCCAGTTGAGACATCGTCGCATTTCTCGAATTGCTGATTGAATTAAAAGTAAGTCAGGGTGTCATTGCTATAATACAGCGCATTTGTATTTCATTTGTTCCCGAATTTGGTGCGTTGCGCATCACGCTCTACAGATGTTGATGTTAATTGATTAATTGTTCAATGTGTGCATCAATTGCATTTTACGCATTGTCCGAATGGCTTCATATTACGATTTTTGGTCCGTTAACGATCTGGATTTAATTTAATTACCCAATTGTACAAACAATTGGTGCTCCTGATTAATTAGCGATTGTTTCCCTTTCGGCTTACCAAGGTACATCAAGGTACTTCAAACCTTGATGATTTTAAATCGACTATTGTTGTTTATATGGAATGCACCGGAAATAGGAAATACGCAAGTGATAACGAAAATGTCACAGGTTGAACTTTGTCAATAGGATTTACAGATGAAAGTTTCATGCAAATCTACATGATTAAATCGATTTGGTTTGTCGCCTAAAATAATTATCCATAAAATGTGTAAAATTTTAAAGATTCACATAGAAACCAACGAATTTGCTTATTTTACATATTACTTAATAAGAATATTTATAATTTATTAACATTTATCACAATTCTTACATAAAATTTTAAACATATTACTTTCTAATGTTATTGTTCAATTTTTGATTTGTTCACAAATAAGAACATAGGCGCATATTGCATAACAAAACAATAAATTATTTCCAAATAATTACAATGATTCTTGCCACATTCTAGCGAAATGAGGATGAGATTAATTAAGATCGCAGAAATACGCAGAATTCCACACAAAAATCGCATTTTATTGGCATTTTTATGCACGTAGTGAAGACATACCTTTTGTAAGATTAATAATTTAATAACAGCACGATGCTTTAATTCGCCTTTATTTCAACGGTATTTGTAAACGTGATGAATATGATTATATAGATGGTAAAATGGGTCAATTTACTAAAAAGGCTTTAGTTGTCATTTATGTCTTTGTTAATCGATTCATCCAGCAACTGACGCGGTGGTCAAGGTGAAATCCGTTTTATGCTTGAGCTAACAATAACTAATGAGACGTTTATTTTTCAGTTGAAATGCAGTAATTTCTTTTTGACGAAATGTAAACATGGCGAAACTTTGGATGTTGCACGATAGCCACTGAAGATATTATGGTGATTTAGTGCTGAAGAATGATGAATGCCAGTTATGTTAATTAACAAATAAAACGCGCTACGTAAACAGAGAAAATGTTAAAAAGTTGTGCAATTTACAAACCAAACAGGGAATATTTTTATACTTAAAATTAATCCGAGTTAATCAAGATTTGATAACAGATATTTGACAATTTTTAAGGGAGTAAAACCCAATTTTTGTGATTTTTTAAAGGGAATCTATTTGGAATATAAGATCAGTTTTTTTAGCTAAAGGTATTCGTTTTCTAGAATTTTTTAAATATTATTAAAAATATAAAAGTTGAAGGAGTATTGGAGCCGTTCACGGAGCCGAATTAAGGCGAGAGCAACCAAAACGGTAACCAGTGGCGATTAATCAAAAATCATCTCAACCAAAAAAAGAAAAAGTCACTAAAGCAGATAAGGTGGAGTGGGGTCAGTGCATGAATGGGTTCTTATTAAATTGATGAGAAAGAAATTGCGATAATTTAAATACCCGATGAGATTTTTTAAGGGGAAAATTTCAAATATCTCGAAAAAGAAATGGGAGAAAATGTTCGTAATATAATCAGCGCCCCTAGACGTTGTGGTGTGGGTAATTTGAATTTTTCTTCTTCTTCTTATGTTAAGCTGGTTAGCTTGTGTTTTACTGGCACTTCTCCTGGGATATTGATGTCTAGCTATCGGACTATCTTTTTGGTGGCCTGCCGGTGTGGCGCTTTCCTTGTGGTTTGCCCTCTTGCACCAATCGCGCGATTCTATCGGTCTGCATTCTATCAACGTGGTCGTTCCACATCCTCCTACGATTTCTTGTTAGTCGCACTATGTCTGGTACATTGCACCTCTTTCTAATATCGCTGTTCCGTTTTTTTGTCCCAGATGGTTAGTCCGCTCTTAGAGCGTGCATCTCCGTTGTTCTGAGTATGCATTTGGTGAGGGCGGTGTCTGCTCTTGTTTCCGCGGCGTAGGTTAGAATAGGTCGTATGCAGGCATTATGTATACGGGTTTTGCTGGCTATAGACATATTCCGGTTCTTCCATATAGAGTTCCGAAGGCTGCCAGGTTTCCCCAGATGGAAATCCTTACTCCAAGGTAGTTGAACTGCGAGATTTCTTCAATGGTTGTGTTAATAATAACAATTTTGGCCCTAATGGGTATTTTGGAGATTACCATACATTTTTTTTTTGATGAGATAGGCATGTTAAGTTTTTTTGACGATTTCTCGAATACGTAAACTAACCTTTGCAGTCCGTCTTCGGTGTCAGCGAATAGCGTAGTGTCGCCTGCGTAACATACGCATTGTATGTTGTTCTCTCCGATCTTATATCCTTCAGTTGTTTTCTTGGTGTCTGATATAATTTGGTCCATAATTGTATTAAATAATAGTGGGCTAAGGCTGTCCCCTTGTTTTATTCTTGTTGTTGTTTGGATCGGTCTCGATGTTCCGTTCTTTAGCCGGATTCCAGAAGTGTTACCGGTGTTTAGCAGTGAACTTAGTTTTAGCAATTTCCTTTGTACTCCTTTTTCTTCTAGGGAAGTGATAAGGTTTTTCAGGCGGACCTTGTGAAACGCCTTTGACATATCTAGGAAGCAGATGAATAATGGAGTATTGAATTCTAAGGATTTTTTCGTAAGTTGCGAAATCCTTGTTGTTCTATATAGTTGGATGCATCCTCTTTGTTGCCCTTCTTATATATCAGTATTGTTATGCTGGATTTCCAGCTGTTGGGGATTGTTTCCATTGTTATGATTTTATGGAACAATTTGGTGATCTTCAGTATTGAATTGAGTACTTTATGAGATGAATTTTTCACGTTAAAATTTCACCCAGTACATGTTACCGATTTGAAAAACATGGCTTTGAGGAAAACACGTTTGAAAACTTGTTGATCAATAAATCTTGGAATTTTTACTTGCAAACCAAACATTTTTGGGATAACAAACTTTAAGAAAAAAAAAAACGAATAATCCATCTTTTGGCCCTAGTAGTTTTAATATTCCAACTAAATCCAACTTAATCAATCTTAATTGATAAACCTGACTTTGACACTATTTAATTAGAATGTCAGCATCAATATCGTAAACACGATTTGTGTTTATGTTAAATTATTTTATTTTTATTATATGGGTAAAAAAAAAAACTAGGTGAAGTGCAAAGTTAAGTTCATTCATATAGGTCATAAAACATTTCGTAAGAGTGCATTTTGCATAATGTATGCGTATGCATAAACCTCAACGACTCTTTATGAACTTCTTTAAATAAAGAAAACATCATCAGTGCGTTTTAATATCCGTCTTTAAAACTTTAAGTATGTTAAACTTTAAATAAATGAATTAACGAACCGTTTAATTAATATATTACGAATAATCGTTAAATTACGTTATTTCTGTGAAATTTACATAATTCGCTAAATATTTCAAACGTTCTTTCTTGTGATTTTCTGTACAGATTTCAACTTTTTTGAAGTTGTTGTGAAATCTTATGATGAGTACCATGAGCATTAAAGACAATAAATACCATCGTAAAAAGTGAGAAGCAAGTTCACTCAACGTTAGCTCTAGCCAAATATTGCGAAATTTTTCAACGTTGTAATGAAAGCTTGCGTTTCTCATTATCTCTCACTAATAATGTTCAGTCTAACATTTAATTAATTAATTCTGGCTTTAGAGCCTCTAAATTGCACCTGAACTAATTGTTTAATAGTCTAATTAATGTGTAGAAAAGTAGGTCTTATTGTTTGGTATTACAATTAACATTTTATTGTTATAACCTATTCGTATTAATAGTTTTATTTTAAAATGTAATTTCAATGAAATGGTTAATAGTAATAATTTATATAATCCTATAAGACATTGTTTTTTAGCCTCCAGACTTCTATAATCCCGATAGTCATAATCCTTTTAAGTTAATAAGATCTAAAAAGATTTAACGTAGTAATAACACGTAATTTTATTTAATTCATAAATGGACAAAATTAAAGTGGACCGTTTTGTCAAGTCTAAAGTACGTATAATTATATTTTAAATTAATTATATTTTAATAAACCATATTCCACTTGATTTATTTTTAAATAACCTATCTTCTTCTGAGTTTTTGTTAAATTTGATCCATGTAAGTCAAAGTTTCGTATGCTGAAACTTCCAATTTCACTCATTTGTTCGCTGAAAATAGAGGTAATCTGATGGAGTTTTATATACATATGATTAATTAATAGAAGGGTAAGGTGTGGGAGTGAGGAACAAGGAAGAAAGGAGTGGATGCGGAACGAATATATGGAATGTGTGTTATGTCGAGGTGGGGTGGATACCTGGGAGCATCTGTGTGTCTGCGAAGGGTGTGAATGGTTTGGCATGTAAGAAGAGGAAGGTAAGGAATTGGTTAGGAGAGGGAGGGGAGAGTGTCACAATACTGAGGCAAATTGTGAAGGAGAATTGGAAACGGAGGAGAGGGATGACCAAATAGAGAGGGTGGGATGAAATACCACGGATGGCGAAGCATATGTAGTTTCCGAAAACTGAGTATTTTCAAAAATCATGATAGTTGCACATGTACTTTATTTACTTTATTTTGTCTTATTGTTATGGATTATACTTTTGTTTTATTTATTTATTTTATGAAGTCTATTGGCGGTAAAATGTAAAATGGTGTAAAAAATGAATGTCAATAAAGGTCCAACTACTACTACTACTAATTAATAGTATCAGCCCAGAAGAGTTAATGATCATAGTAGTCCATAATCGATAATTATCAAACAAAAATATAGAATGGGGCAAGTATAATCTATCATATATTCGAATCATCTGCGCCAAAGTTGAAATGGGAAGGTAAGGTTCTTCTTCTTCGTTCGCCCGCCTTGTTGCTGACCGGGCATAAGCCAGAGGCATGTAATTCTTCCAGAATTATATCTGGGTATTCATTATTCATACCTACCCAAAGGGAATTGCAAGTCTGGCCCAAGGTGAAGAAGACTTCTATATTGTCACGACCAGGATCTCATCAATTGAATAATTGATATCGAATAAATATTTTAAAATGTTAAACCTAGGGTTTCCGGTTCAGATTTAGATGAATTCCTGTACTTCGGATTTGTGTGTAAAAAACAAAACCGAAACAACAATATAGAATCCACAGTTTTGCTAGGGAGTTTGCAGGGCTAAATGACAACTTTCTTTACAAAAGCGAAATCATATAAATGTGGAGATAAAACACTGTTTTCTGAATTACTATAATGAAATACACGCAACATGTTTAAGTTACGAACATTCAGGGTACGGAGATTTCGATTATTAACAAATTCTATTGTTCTCCTTTCCATTAAATTCCATTATTGTGTTAAAATTGAATAATTTGCATAATTCGACTTTTCATTGAGTATTTCATTGAAACGTACGAGATTTAATCGAAATAAACTGACTCTCAACAAATTAAACAATGTGCAAACAGTAAATTAAAAAATAAAGATTTTTCAATAGTAACCAAGGATTTTAAAGCGACTTTTAGCCTCAACTAGGTTTAGAAATTGAATGAAATGTTTTTAAAAATAACAGAAACTTCTTTTACTTATAAAAGCCGTTGCAATTGGCTCTTGACGACTCAGGGCTCACAAAAATTTACTAACTACATGTTGGGCAAAAAAACACTGATATCATCTTTACCCTAGTCTACATATACCGACCGAGTGAGTTATTTAACGTGAAAACTTCAAATATCTTGCGAAATAAGCCCTCTACGAAAAAATTACAGGTAATCAAGAAGTAGCCTTTCCATGGGGAAAAATGATTGTGATATACTCAGCCCTACCAACCCCACCCCAAGAGGGTAGCGTGGGGGAAACCCTCACTATATATTTTAATCTAAAGAAACAGATTCTTTGGAAGTAAGATAAGGCGAAAATCATGAATAAAAAATGTAATAGTAATTATTTAAAAACATGCAAGAAATTTCAAGTGCTTTTACTATTTATATAAATTACTCCATATACAAGTTCAATTGGTTAAGAATAGCAGAAGATGGGGACTTTTACCAACTCCCAAAAGTCGTCACGACACCAACGTTATACTCGTATTGTTTTATTGTGCGCGCATTTTCTGATTGTTGTACATGCGCCAAACGCGAATCTCTTTCGATGCAGATGTCTTTGAATTCCTGACTTTCACGCTCGCCTTATTTATTTCTGAATCGACCACTAAATTACCGACTGAAGTATATGTAAAAATGGTAAATACTTAATATGTACAACATGTACTCCGAAATCGACGCTTTTTAAGCGACTCGAACGCTTTAATCATTGCGTTAACAAAGGATAAACGTTTTTGGTTACGTGAAAGTCAATAAATCTCACCAAAATAACAAAAAAATGTCAACTCGCTGTTATATAATTGTTGCATATGTTTTTTTTTTTTAAGAATATGTATTGATCGAAGAAAATTAATAAAGCTAGAAATTAATAGATAAAAGGGAGATGTTCTCGTAATTTATATATTAGGTAATGATAAAATGAAATTATTAATTGTAATTTTGTAATTTGTTGCAAAAATCTTATTTTTGTTATGTTTCGATTGTAGAAATGGTGGGGTTTTCAGATTTTTAATTAACAGAGTCAGGAAACAATACAGATTGCATTTATTGAGTAAATCTTTGTAATATTGTGTACTTGATTATCCCACGATGAAGAATAACAATAAGGATCAAAAAGTAATTAAATAGCCTAGTAAATTTGCTGTTTGGTAGGAATTTTGGAAAGTCAGATTTCTTGATCTGATATTTCCGAACCCGAAAACTGCGGAATTTTCTGCCGGTGTCGAAGCAGAAAAAAACAAGCTTTTGGTTTTAATATATTTTAATATAAATTAGATTTGTTAAGTGGAAAACCTCGGGTTTTTTTACACAAGCGAACTTATTTAACTATTGTGAAAAACTAAAGAAATACGCGCAACATATTTAACTTCAAAAGCGATGATACGATTTGGATATGAAATCCATATTCCTATTTTTCTTGTTTTCTAGAATTCTATCCGTCGGCTGAACATAGTCAGTCTAATGGAGCGTGTTCAGAAGCATTCTAGTTAGTTACAACAATATTGTGGGTAAGTTTTCGTTTTTGCTGCAGTTCATTACAAATTGTTATTATTTCTGTTAAGTGTAAGGTATCACTTATTGGTTTCATAAAAGAACATTTTTATTTCATTTCACGGTACATCGTTATAATGTAAATTATATTTATATTAGTATTAACGACTACTTTTCTATGGCAATTGCTTTGTTAATTATTATGTTATAATTTATGTAGTATTCTTCGTTATTTTATAAACAAATTTGATTCATTTACCTTAATAAATCGTTAATGGATCTTGAATGGATCTTAATTCGAACCACAAAAATAAGAAGCAGTTGACCGACGTGGCCAGATATAATCTTATGCTGTTATTTATATTCTTATACATATTGTGTTTCAATTATAGATAATCGAGGCAGAATGTAGGACAGGTACTACAAAAAAGAGTATCTGACGTTCGTAGATCTCAAGGTGACGTATGATTCGCTCGATAGTGAAAAGTTATTTGAATGCTTGAGGATGATTCCCGACTTCCCCAGAATAAGAAGGTTTGGTTCGATTTCGAAAATGTATATCTGGTTTTCGAATTTTTGATTTGAAGCTACAATCAGGGTTTCCTTATATGGTTGCTTTGCTTCATGGTTTCCTTTGGGTTGTTTCTTCGAGTTTCTTTATTTCCTTTTAAACATTTTCGTCAGACAAGGGTAGGCATAGAAGCTCAAAGGGCTGCATACCGAAAGTCCGAAACTGACTTATCCCCTTGATTTTTCAAGTACGGATGACCGCACCTTCATTGTTAAATTAATCATTTGCAACACCGAAAAAATAATATACGCAATCAAACCCGGTTTTTCTACTTGGTCTAGAGAGAGAGAGACTGCGCATCGCCCTCTCTTTCGCTACCACCCGGCATTGAGTACACGCGGAATTAGAGAATTATCGTGAGGAAATACCAGCGATTAAGTGTGTTTGAAGTATGCGTAGATGCTATGTAATTGTCAAACATTTTTAAACGGATTAATATATTTTACCTGAAAAGTAAGTTTCTAATTTCTATCTAGATAATCTTATAGGCGGCTTGATTCCGTGGAAATATACAGGCGTGATATTCTATGCGAGAGCGACAAGGCAGGACAATATCTCGTACCTGGCATATCTTTCTTGGGGTTGGAACATCGCCTATCTCCTTTTAATACATAAGATATCACAAAGAAACCACGAAGAAATGATACGCGCGTGACGCATCGGCCGGCGATGCGCTGGCATGACAAGCGTGGCCGGGTGGTAACAAAAGAGAGCGCGACGGACAGTCTTTCTCTATTAATAGCGCGGTCAGTTTTTGGAAACCCTCAGTCCTCTTTATTGCGTACTTGAAACTCCGAAATTCGTATGTTTATTGGGTTTTACAACTTTACAGCCCCAATAGTGCGTTCGGGGATATGGGCATCTCCCAGCTCGAAGCCGGCGTTGTGACTGACGACTTAGTCTTTCCAAAAATCCGATTTCTTTTCAAAGCGCTATATTTTGATTTATAAAACTGAAAACAGCGATTTGGAGTTTAGGTCGAGTTAGGCGGGATTTACAGCCACAACCATTCCTTCCCTTCCAATCGCCATTAAAGGCACTGCTATAAGGTGCCATGAGAATGGTTCTGTCAGGAGCCAATAAAGGAGATTCTGAATTGGTTTTCTGATTGGCCAAATGTTCTCGATGTTTTCATTAAAAAGTAGTCGTTATTACTTATATATTAAATATATTATTTATATAGTTATATTCAAATAGAAAACCTTTTTTTTCGCGAAGATTAATAAATTTCACTTTCATAAAGAAATCTGAAGTTATGCCCCGCAAAATTCACAGCAAACCCAATGTACATTAAATTATATTAAAACCGAAAACAGCGCCGCACTAGAAATACGAATCCATCTATTTTAAACGTTGACAATCAGATGAATTATTGGGTTGGATTATTGTATTAGATTGAACTGATGATTGTTTGGCGCCTAGTAGCAGGATCTCATGATTTCACCAACAACGGTGTGTCGGCGAAATTAACAAAATCGAGCTATTAACGACGCTGATAACACTTCACCGATGAGTTGTGTTAGATAACCAATGGCATAACAAAGTCTCGAGAGATCCGACAAAGTCGTGCGAATGATGCGCTCGGATACGGTGGCTGCAAATTTGATGGTTTTCGCACAGATTTAGATTGACTGCGTAGATTAATGGCGAACTTTGCGATGACTTTTTGCCTTCGTAATTGGAAGCTAAACATCCCAACCACATGCAGTCATTCTCGTTCAATTTTTTGTTTTGTTTGTGTGTGTTTTGGATTTGCGAACAATGCAATGTAATCATTGCGTGTTGGTTCGCAAGTGCACAATCGACGCACGATTGTGAGCTTAGAAGACGATTAACATCTTTCCGCTCGAACGCAACGGCTTCTTCGTGAGTGATGGCTGATGTCTGCTGAGGACGACTGGCGACGGAGACGGTCGCCAGACGCTAAACTCTCGCCCGAAAAAAATCGAAAAAAAAAGACGCTTGAAAAATATGAGCAATGCACGATATAGAAATAGAAAGTACATTTTCTAATGGGATTTCTAAGTGGATAAGAAAAATATTGTTGGATTGTAATATTTCCTTGCTATAATTTATCTTATCTTAGTATCAGTACGTTTTATCCAGGAGTATTTAAACAACTTAAAGTAATGATTAAATATCTTTTTTATATTTCAATTTGATGGATAATATTTGATTGGTTACGGTAGCTGTACAATTTATTTTTAGTATCTTAACAATTTTTCATAAATTGGCTGGTAAATAATTTCATGAAAATTTATTGGGTGTATTTCGTACATACAAAATTGGTGGTTCTTACTTTTTGAGTGCTATTGTGCCAGTTAGTTATATTTTTCAAATTCTTTTGGACAAAATAGGCGGGTCTTTGTGCCATTTTTGGATTATACGTAATTTTGGGTTTTAGGAGCTGTTATACTCCTGTCGCCACTGCTCTTCCCCCTTTTACGCCCAAATCATTCTAACATTCCTGAATCGCTTGTCATTACATCTACCGCCTGTTCAGATAAACCCACATTCGCATACTCTTCTGCTTTCTCTCCATTTCCTAACCCCTTTCCTTGCATACCATTCTCATGTGTCCTTCACCTATCTCCCGTTCCCTATTCCCCTCAGTTTCACCTAAAATCGGGCTACCTTTACAGGCTTCCATTTAATGGTCATTCTCCCACTTTCTGTGCCTAAGGTAAGATCTCCCGAGGCTCATCAAACATCCCAGTTTTTGCTCCATATATTCTCCCACCACACTTTCCCAAGCACTCCTCGCCTTGCCTTCCATCCATTTCACATTTGCACTAATCAGAAACCTTATGTACTTAAAAACATCCACTCGCTCGATAAGTTGCCAAAAATATCAAAATACCAAAACTAATTATAAGGTAAATATAAAAATGAATATTAATTAAAAAATCACTTTCTTTTTACAACCTTACATTCTATGAATAAAATAAAGTTGTTATTCCACAGAGGAAAATATTAAACTACTTACACTTTTCGATGAAAACAGTTGGTGAAATTATAAACCAGTCATCAATCAACCATCAAAAACTAACGTGCTATTGAACGCTAATTATTACTGTGTCACGGACAGTCAGGGTCATCACGTTTGCCGACAAAACTCTATCACCCAAAAACACCATCAAGTAATTGTAAATTAATAATCAGATGACATCTTTTGATCTTTAATTTCTTAATATTATATTTCCATTGAGGGAGATAAATGGGAAAAAGTTTGCTGTGACACTTTGACCCTATGGCCATTTCTTATTTGCGCGATTCTTTAGTTCTTAAGTTTAGTTGTGCGTTCCATGCAATTTCTCTCTCACTTCTCACCCAACGGTATGATTATGAGTTTATCACGATTGGTGCGTAAACGGATGGCGGCTGGAGTGGAAAGAAAAAGTTCGGCGCAATGCGAACAATAACAATAAATCGATTGACACTCGTTTGGTACGCAAACACGTTCGGTGATTTATGAATTACTCGATTGCAATTTTGTTTGGGAAGTTGGTAGAGAATGTGAAGAAAGGCACATAGCAGATTATTGAAAATGTTGCCTATTATAGTGAATACCAAAAAGTTTTTATGAATTTTTGATGAGGCTTGTTTGATTGATTTATAACGTGTTTAATTATTATCGTGTATAGATGTCACAATTTAATTTTTATTTTCACTTGTATGCTGGGTACGTAAAGCGTTTAATATTCACATTTTCTCTAACTTAGTAATGACATACTTACAAAATTTAATTATAATCTTGAATTTGGAAATTGAGAGTATTTTTGATTTGTTTGAAGATATTTTTATTTTGTCACTTGCAATATTAGACTTTATATTAAACACTTTTATATATTTGTAAGCAATATTATATTAAGAATATTATATAAACAATGGTAAATATTTATAAATCATAAAAATGGACGAATACACAAATCTGTATATTCGGCAATTCTGTACAAGTCGACAAAAAATGATAACATTATTTTCATGTTAAATTGAAAGTAGCAGTTGAATAAAAAATAATAATTCGTTCTGTTGCGATATTCAAGTTTGTGCCGAAACTCGGAGTTGGACATTTTTGAAATAATGTTCTACCGTGTTGTCTTTCACGGGTTTGCGCCGAGTTTGAAAGCCAAACTCGCGGGTTTCAATGAATGACATATATACAAATATATACTTGAGATATAAACGTATATATGAAAAGATGCATTCGAACTTGAAATTTTTTAAATAATGTTCTTCCGGGTTTTCTTTATCACGGTTTTGCTTCGAGTTTGAAAGACAAATTCGCGGGGTTGAATGAATGGTATATATATATTAAACGACTTATTTCGCGAAAATAATGCGTTTAAACGCATCTAAACTTGATT
>WSZQ02092500.1:0-13104 GCA_019419845.2 Weissflogia rhopalogaster | reverse complement strand
AAGTATTAAAAGTTGATAAATTACAAGTTTCGATACTTCGAAGTCGATCCCGTAATTTGCTCAATCAGTAATTTTACTATCATTAATTTTACTACTTAAGAATTACCGCGATATTATTCACTCTCATTTTATTCACAGATGGCGCCAATGTGTAATTTCGATACCAATAAGCATCGATACTTGGGTATCGAAATTTCAAAAGTATCGATACTTCGTGAAAAGTTGACATGCCTAGTGATACTGGGCAAAAAAAAAATCGATCTTAATACTTGATACTTAATAATAAAGACAATGCTATAAGTTTTGGGTAATGTTAAAAACCTTTAGTGAAATGTAGTTTCAAATGGAATCTATTAAATTAATCGCAATTTTGAATACGGAGTTATCTACCAGATTTATTTATTTTTATATAAAACGTAAATTAAAGTTAGATTATTGGTAATACAGCTCCAAATTCATGCCATCATGAATTTCATCTAAAATATGATATTAAGGAAACTTACCAATATATTCACATTATGGCGGTCAACCGAAAAATGAGTATCAAACTTCCTCTAATTTAACTCTGACTATTCATCACTCTCAAACTGAGCCAATAGGATACGAAAACATTTGCTTATGTGAAAAGGATACAATCCTGCAGTTGAATGTGATCCTTGAACGTAGTGTACCACTTTTTAAGAATTATTTTGTCCCACTTTGTGCCAGTTTGTGCAGCGATAAGCTTCTTCAAATCGGCGACAGTATCGTCAGGATTGCATTTCACACGGACTTTCTTGCCCAGACGATCATTGCACGTAATTTCCAACATGCTAAAATTGTTTTGAATACTGTTCACAACACAAAGCACTGATTCCAGAATTAAATTCGCTTACTTTCTTGCACTGTATAAATTTCTTCTAATAAATGTAGAGATTGCGGTAGTAAATTCGCGGCAATCAGACTGAAAGAATTCGATCGAATGTTGTTGAAGAATTTTTTGGTTATGTTATTGATTAGTAGTTGTTTTGACAGATGGCAGCACAATTTGCTCATGATTTCAATTCTTTTTACTTGTAGGCAAACACTTTTAATTCTCTGATGTTATCCAATTGAATACATTGAATGACTATATTTATTGCAGACTAGAGTATGATAAACTTTTAAGATTTTCTAATTTATAAGAAATAAAATTCTAATAGTAAAAATGACATTTGAATACCTGGACCGTTGAGGTTAATTTTTTCCTTTGGAAAAATGCCAATCAGTTTAATCATGTATGACAGTCGATCCTGATCAATGTTTGACCTTATTAACACATAAATTGCAGCAAATTAAAAAAAAATCTTATTGCAATTTGCAATCATATTCAACATATTTCAATTTCGATATTTTATCAAAAGTATAATAAATTATAAATATTATTTATCATCTAATGATATCTTCTACTCTATTAGCGTCACTAATATGTTGTCAAATAATTTTTCGCAAATTTCGACTTGAACATTTAATTTTCAATTCTGTGTCCATGCATTCATAAGTCATTCGATTCTACACATGTAGAGGACGCCACCAACTGAAGATATTCTGTCAACCATCAATTGTCAAACGCTAGATGACAAACAAATTTGTTGCAAGCTCATTTCGTGCCGGTTGCTGTGTTTCGTGAAGACAAATCATGGCTACAGAACGATACAGCTTCTCTTTAACAACCTTCAGGTATTAACAACAATTAATTACTAATGAATATTTTATTGGAGCGTTAGAAAAGTTCCTACATCAATGAAATGAATGAATTCATACTGAAATAACCTAACTTTTTAACAGCCCTTCAGGGAAGCTTGTACAAATTGAATATGCCCTTGCTGCTGTAGCTGCAGGTGCTCCCTCAATCGGAATTAAAGGTAAAATATTACGTTTTTCCTCAAAACATCGTCGTTGTGCGTGTGTTTATTCAAAGACTTGGCAAAAATGTGGGCTAATTAACAATTTCATTCATGCAGCTATCAATGGAGTGGTCATCGCAACCGAAAACAAGCACAAATCCATCTTGTACGATGAGCACAGTGTGAATAAGGTTGAAATGGTTACCAAACACATTGGTATGGTGTATTCCGGCATGGGACCTGACTACAGGCTGCTAGTGAAGCAGGCCCGAAAAATGGCGCAGCAATACCAACTCGTGTATGGCGAACCGATTCCTACAGTTCAGCTGGTGCAGAGAGTCGCTGCTGTTATGCAGGAGTACACACAGTCTGGTGGCGTGCGGCCTTTTGGCGTCTCTCTGCTCATCTGTGGCTGGGACAACGATAGGCCTTACCTCTTCCAGTGTGATCCATCGGGAGCTTATTTTGCATGGAAGGCTACTGCGATGGGAAAGAACTTTATTAATGGGAAAACTTTCTTGGAGAAGAGGTAAGAGTATTTGCTTTTATTCTCTTTACAATCGTAATACTCTCTTCTCCTTTTCCCAACTATTACTCTTGCATCCCCTCCGTGCATTTCAAGTTATCTATAAATGTTTCCAATTGAGCTCAATCTTCTTAAAACTATTCTACGTTGAGATGACAAAGTCCTACAAAACATGATATCGAAACTTCCTTTGGCTCCATTTATTTTAAAAATATATGAACTTTCTATTTGTGATGCTATAAAATGGGTTGCCTTTTGTAAGAGGATGGGTACGAAGTCAAAAATATATCAACGACACTTCAGAAGATTTAAAACGAGGCGAGGCGACGCACAGTAGTGACGACCCATCAAATTTCCCGCATAAATATTTCCGATTGAGCTAGAAAGTTGAAATTTTCCGAATTTATTAATAGTGCTATTCCTGATTGATATATTAAGTTTCGTAACATTTGTTCATCAGAAAGGTTCTATTTCGCTTCTTTGGTACCTTCTGGAGGCTTGAACACGTTGACATTTCGTTTAATTATCTGCCTAACTCTCCCGAATCATATGTTATCCTTCTGTCTGAAATATATTTCTGTAGATTATGTTAAGCATGAGTTTTTTTTTTTAAATTAGTGATATTTATTCGTTTCGATTTCGCACATTTCATTCACTTTCGCCACTTTTCACGTTTCCACACCTTGTGCACTCAGCTAAACTAGTTACTAACACTCCTTACTTCCTTTCTTCACTAACAGTTTCCTTAGACACTTACCAGCTAACCTCGTGGTACATTCATTCTCTCCTTTCTTAATCAAATCAAACCTACTAGATACTTTGATTATCGTAAACTAATAATGGTCTTATCTATTTACAGATATTCCGAAGACCTGGAGCTGGACGATGCAGTACACACCGCCATTCTCACATTGAAGGAGAGCTTTGAAGGCCAGATGACCGCCGACAATATTGAGGTTGGTATATGTGATCCGCAAGGTTTCCGGAGGTTGGATCCATCTCACGTCAAGGATTATTTGGCTAACATCCCGTAAACTTGTAATTTGTATTTGCATCCGTTTATATTGTAACCCTGAGTATATAATTAAAGATCACGTTCTTTTTTTTTGCAAGAAATTAAGTTTCTAATACTTAATCAATAAAATTAATAAGTCACAACCAATAAAATTTAAAAAAATATCTAATTGTGTTAAATTTGTTGTTTTTTTTTTCAAACCTGAACTAAAATACGCTGATTATAACAAAATTCTTCCGTGAAAAGAAACAATAAGACATGTTATTGAAAATATGGTAGTTTAGGACGGCTTTCACTTGACCACCCTCAGTCTGACGGGACGAACTAGCTCGGTCACGAAGTTGTTTAGGCTCGATCACGTGGATCATAAAATTGGCAGCTGTAAGCACGAATTTGGGGGCCACCAGGGTACCACCAAAACGATGAGAATAAAAATCACCGAAAAGGAAATCATCGAAGTGGATCATAACAATGGGCAGCTGTGAGTACGAATTTACCATCACGCCGGCGACGCCTTAAAAAATAAAAAAGGGGTACCATTACAACGATGGGGGTAGAAATCATCGAAAGGGTTATATTGAAGGGACACCAAGAATGGGACTCGGTCGATTGAAATGATCTCACCGCCGATTATTTTACCACCTTCCTCGTCTGTTACTTCAAAACTATCGATATCGTTGCTGTTTGGTTCCTGATCGAGGTTTATTACAATAAACATGAAATCAAAATGGCTGGACATCCACAATCTCAAGAAAAAGGTATACAAACTTAAAACTACGCACTAAAATACGAACTAACAGTGATAACATTGAAGTAACCGAACTTTATTTATAAATTTTAGCCTTTAATCATATTGAACGTATAAATTAATAAAGTCCAAGAAAGAAGATACTCTGGTATAGACGCCGGGTTTATTAGCTTTAGCACATCCGTCACCCCAGGAGACTATCCCAATAAGTTCATTGTAGTAAATCAGAGGACCACCGGAATCACCCTGTAAGAATGGTAATTTATTACATTAAAAGGATGTAGTTGTATAGATCTTGTATTAGATTGTATTCTTTCTTTTAGAACATTGTATTCTTGCATATTCTATATTGTATTCCGTTTTTACCTGGCATGTATCTCGACCACCTTGAGAATACCCCGCACATATCATGGTATCCTTCACCTTGGCCTCCGAATACATTGCTCTACAAGCAGTCTGGTTGATGAAAGGAACAGCGAGACCGAATAAAGTGTCCACGGCAAGCCCACTCCGATCTGTAGTACCCCAACCAGCTGTATAAAACTTGGCATTCTCCGGAATTTCACTTCTTGCTATCTTGGACAGCGCAGCTGTCCTCGGAGACTTTGGAGTGAACCACCACGTGAAGCGAGCGATTAATTTACCAATAAACGTGTTTGGTGTACTCGTCCAAATGCGGGACTGAAGCTCCAAAACCGTGATATCGTTGGTAAAAGTCTGTGCCACATAATCGGGATGAATATGGTAGTTCACCACAACTTTCACTTGACCACCCTCAGTCTGACGAGACGAACCGGCTCGAACGCGAAGTTGTTTCGGCTCAGTCACGTGGATCATACAGTGAGCAGCTGTAACTACGAATTTGGGAGCCACCAGGGTACCACCACAACGATGAGAATAGAAATCACCGAAAGGGCTATACTGAAGGGACACCAGGAATGGGACTCTGTCGATTGAAATGATCTCACCGCCGATTATTTTACCATCTTCCTCGTCTGTTACTTCAAAACTATCGATTTCGTTGCTGTTTGGTTCCTGGTCGAGGTTTACTACAAAGAAAAGAAATCAAAATGGCGGAATATCCAATGTTATCCAATCCAATGGTGTCCAATTAGTGTATCAGCGGTAATCAGGAAAAACGTAGGAAAAAAACCTTAATATTGATAAAACTTAGACACTGATGTATTCCATACAAGTAATTTTGTTATTAATATGCAATCAATCCAAATAATCAAACGATTAAGCAATCAAAACAATCAAATATTTACAAAGTAATGGAATACGTTACAAAAGGTCATTATGGGTAGCTTATGGGTACCACGTTATAAACCCTAACCTTCAGAATAGGTTATCCGGAGAACACTGAATATAATCAGGCACAACACTTGACTTTGTGCAATTGTTGACATGTTGCTTAAAGCCAGCTATACTCACGACTAAATTAATATATTTGTTTTAACATGCACAGGTTCGTGGTTGACGATAAAAATACCATATCAAATATTGCATATTTTCCGTACAAAAATATTCAAATTATTCACCCACCGAAAAATACTCCTGATAATGACGTAGTTTGGTGTCTTACATAGTTACCATTTTTGCAATTTTCTACCGCACAAAACAACAAAATAATTAACAATAACTAAAGAAACCTTTTAACGATATTGCTTTTATGTAATCGTACAGACCATGCCAAAACAATCAATGTAATTAAGGTTTAAGGTAAACTAGACTGAAAAATTTGGAAACTTTATGTACAATGAACGAGTTTTCCAAGGAAATACGCGTGGCTAACATAAGTAATTAGCAGCCATTTAAAAGCGTTGCTGATTTTTCAGAGTGGCTTTGATAAGAACGCTTGGCATTTAGCTCATATTCGTAATTCACAGTCGTAATTCACTCAAATGCCTTCGGTCAATGTTTTACATATCAGGGCATGTCCTCAAAATTGAGTCGTACATGTCGCTACCATCGGTAGCGCGGATTAGACAAACCTTGTTTTCCGCCACGAGCGGTTTGAGGAAATTGTATAAATACCTTCAACCACCAATAAGTTAGTCAGAATTGGTTTTTAATTGGTCTGAGTAACAATAAGTCGTGAGAGTCTAGTCACGACGCGACAATACATCATGTTGTTTTCTTTGTTACTTTGTGCTTTGTTTTATACACGTAAGATTGTTTTTCCACTATTAGTCTAGTAGTATTAGTACTATTTCTGTTAGAAAACTATTACTACTAGAAAATGCTAATATTTTCTAGAAGTAGCACTAGTTTTGTGTGTGTTTGTACATTGTTTTAATGTTTTTGTTTCCATTTTGTTGTAGGTGCTACTGTTGTAGGAGAAGAAGGTAAGATCGTTGGTGGGTCATCGATAGCAATCTCTGCAGCTCCGTATCAGATATCTTTTCGTTACAACAATCGACATTTTTGTGGTGGTACCATTTTTAATGAGAATTATATCGTCACTGCCGGACATTGTGTTGCGGAATTTTCGTAAGTTATCCTTAGATAAATAAATAAATAAATAAATAGCATAAAATGCTGTAGAACCTGAAAGATGATGATGAATTTTATGATTTATATGATTTTTAGGACTAATCAAACTATTTTTGGGTTTTAGAAGCGTTAATGGCCTTTCTGTAGTAGCGGGACAAACTAATCTTAATGATAATTATGGACAATCTATTAATGTCCTGGAAATGACACCACATCCAATGTATAATGCCAATTCTATTGATTATGATGTGGCCGTTTTGCATCTGGCCAAATCTCTTGTTTTCAACGAGAATGTTAGTAGCATTGCCTTATCAACTACGCCCATAGGTGGAGGTGTTACTGGATTGGTTACTGGCTGGGGTACCACTCATCGAGGAGGTGGTGGTGATGTCTCCAACGAACTTTTAGGTGTTCAGGTCAAGACACAGCCCTGGTTATTCTGTCAGGTTCAGTATTTCTGGAAGTTGACAAGGAGAATGTTTTGTGCTGGGAATATCCTTGGTGGTGAAGACTCTTGTCAGGTATGTTCATATCATCTAACAACCTTAGATGAAGATTTGGAATGATAAACGTTAATTTTAGGGAGACTCTGGTGGTCCTCTAAAGATTGACAACACTTTAGGAGGAATTGTGTCGTTTGGCAGAGGGTGTGCTGATGTTCTCGCACCTGGTGTATACACGGATGTTTCTACAGTACTCAGTTTTATTAAAACAACCACTGGGACACAATAATTCAACACGTTGTCATCATGTTTTGATTGTATTCAATTGTTTGAGATGTAAGAAATAAAAAGCAACCTTTAATCATTTGAATTTGTTATTTAAGTGTCTTTCATGTTGCTAAATGTGTTGTTTTCAACAACATTAGCAGTCTGTCATTATTAATTAAGCCAATAGGTGGTGGTGTTACTGACTGGGGTACCTCTCGTTGAGGAAGTGGTGGTGATGTCCCCAATGAACTTTTAAGACTCTTTCTTGAAGTTGACAAGGAGAATGTTCTGCGCTGGTAATATCCTTGGTGGTCAAGACTCTTGTCAGATACATTCATATCATCTAATATGTTAGGATGAAGATTTGAAATGGAATTTGATGTAACCCACAAGTTATCCACATTGATCAAGTTAAGCACATCCAGAAATCGATAGCTGCAACAGTTCAGGAATTAACATGTGATTTCTGAACTTTACTCATTACTCGCAATCAACGGCACACCGACACTCGACACAATATCTACTATTTCCCTATTCTTACGCTTCTTCTTTTCGTGGTACCGCTGATTTCGTTGTTCCACTATTGTAAAAGATCTGCTGGCGGTATTCCTGATAGTGAACAGTTACAAATAGCAGCATTCCATGGAACGAATAAGTCCAATATGTTCTGCTTGTACCAAGTCTGCAGCTTTTGACTGCATTTCGCAGTTTAGTCCTGTTGGACTTTGCGTTGTTAAGTCCATGCTCCCAATAAAAACAACAAAAAAAAAAAACAAACAAACAAAAAACATAACTGGCATATAATAATTATCGTATGTCATCCTATTTCAATTGTATTCACTTGTATGAGATGCAAGAAATAAAAAACGACAACCTTTAATCATAGAATTCGTCATCTAATTGCCTTATCAATTGTCTCACGCATGCACACACGCATGGTTTTTACTCATGCGTTAATTACTCTAAAACCTATTCATGTAAAACCAAATGAGTACCAAGTGAACAGCAAGTGAACACCAAGTCAGGAGTGAACCAACTAATTTTCTACATATATGAGAAGTTAACTCTAATTACACTTACTTCTATGATTAATTGTTACTTGTAGCAGCTGTTAATTAATAATTAGAGCTGTTAATTGTTAATTCTAAGACTTGCTACTTGTTAATCTTCTGCGAAACAGGCGTTTCATTAGACAAAGAACAGTCATCTATAAATTAAACGTAAATTTAATTTTGTTTAAGTTAATTGTACAAAAACTAAGCAAATCATACAAAATGTATTTAGTGTTTCTCGTTCTACAACTTCTAATCCTTGGGAATACCTGGTGTTTAATCAATCAAGATTACGCCAAGTTAATAGACGGACAACAATCTGATATCACAAAGTTTCCTTATCAAGCAGCAGTCTTGTTTGAAGGAAGACTAACATGTGGTGGATCAATTATTGACAAAAAATGGATTTTAACTGCTGCTCATTGCACTTTAGGGTAAGCCATCTTTTATAACCTGCAAAACCAAAGAAATATCACGAATAATTTCAGCCGTGCCAAAGATTTGTTCACAATTCGTGTTGGTTCAACATCACCGACGATTAATGGTACCCTCTATGAAATTGAGAAGATTTATGAACATCCCAAATTTAGTTTTTCAACAATCGACTATGATATTTCCTTAATTCTGCTCAGGAACGAGTTGGAGTTCACCGATACGGTTAAACCTATTGAGTTGGCCGATTTTGAACCTCCTGTTCGTGCATTTGGGGTGGTTTCTGGCTGGGGTATCATGGCGGAAGGGGTACCTATAACTTCTCCTGTTATAAGAAGTGTGGAAGTGCCGATAGTTTATAGAGTAACTTGTAATTTTCGATACTTTTTCAAAGTGACGGATCGGATGTTATGTGCTGGTTATACTTTTGGGGGGAGGAATATCTGTAAAGGGGATTCAGGAGGGCCTCTGGTGTATCAGGGGAAACAGGTTGGGATTGTTTCTTGGGCGGGGGGATGTGCTAGGCCTCTATCTCCGGGCGTGTTTGCGAATGTCCCGAATTTGAAGGATTATGTTCGGGCTGTTACCAGACTAGGGTTGTAATATCCCAATGATATTATATATATGTGAGACCTTTATTATTAGCATTTTAAGCCTATTTCATAATTTTTTGTATTAACGTATTTTGCAATAAATATCGCCAAGAACAGAAAATTTACAAAATCAGGAGCAGCGAAATGAGGAAGACTTGAGAAGGCAAGTATAGAAAACTTGATAGAACAGATACAACTGGGTGGGGTCAAAACAAAGAAATGAAGCAGAGAAGCAGAGAGAGACCCAAGAAGACTTGGAATGAAATGATAACTCGAAACATAAAGAAGGTAGGGATAGGGATCTAGGTTTAGATTTTTACAAAATAAAATCAGTTGTTATCCGAACGCCGAATGAGTTCCTTCTCATCATCTTTACCTTCCCTAACGCACAACACAGGCAGCTGGTAGCTGTCGGCCTGATTTCTTCCGATTCTGGACGTTTAAGGACTGTATGGGGACCCAGTGCATTCACCGCGCTATCTCCAAAGGGTCTTCACTCAGTACACGTCCCCTTTCTCTTCCATCGCAAATACACCTCTGATTGGAACCCGGTGCGTTCACCGCGCCATCGATCAGGGCCGCCGTCGTTAGATCGCGACACATAGGATGAGGTGGGCCGAAACGACAACTTACAAAAGAAGCAGAAGAATAGATCAATTTGTTCTGCAGTTTACAAGAGACTTGCTCCCTCACTGGCCCCATATAACCTAGATAATCTACATAGAAACCCTGCACAAGCAATAAAACCTGAAGGGATGTTTTCTCCACTCTTCAGCATAGAACATATCTTTGAATTTGAAGGATTACGTTCTAGTAATTACCAGACACAATGCAATAATATTTTCTATTCATAATTATCAACAACTCTATACTGTTATCATGGTAATTTTATGTTATCTTCAATGGGAATAAATTTAAACACGTTTAAACACGCTTTTTCATAAACAACTCTCCTTTCTTTCTATTACAAACATATTTATATCATTCTACGAGTACAATTCCTAAGAGGAAGACCTCTTAAGCAAATAAGGAACTGGACAACACAAGAAGAAAACAAGAAATCATAGGAAGATGTAGGTCGTAACGACAACTTACAAAGAAAGCAGAACAACGGATCAATTTGATCGCAGTTTACAAGAGACTTACTCCTTCACTGGCCCCATATAATTTAGATACCTAACCTAACCTAGATAATCTACAGAGGAACACTGCAGAAGTAATAAAACCTGAAGAGATGTGTTCTCCACTCTTCAGTATAGAACATATCTTTGAATTTGAAAGAATACGTTCGAGTAATTACCAGACTGTCCCAGTTATTCTGTAACACAATACAATAATATTTTCTATTCATAATTATCAACAACTCCATATCGTTATCATGATAATTTTGTGTTATCTTTAATAGGAATAAATTTAAATACGTTTTAACACGCTTTTTCGTAAACAACTCCTCCTTTCTTTCTACAACAAACATATTTATATCATTCTACGAGGACAAATCCAAAAAATAACTTGAAAATGATATTTATTTGGTTATATCTCTCGATGTCTTCAGGTATATTTATTCATTAATCTGGAATTTATTTTTATAGTGTTAGTTTGATGGTGTTTCTAATAAAAAAATAATTTATAGTCTTCGCAATAACCACTGATCAGTTTCCATATCAAGCATCACTTCATAGTGACACTCTCTTCCTCTGCAGTGGAGCAATACTCTCACCAAAATGGATCCTAACAAGTGCGTCATGTTTCTCCTTATCGGAATACCCAACGCTCATCCGCGTAGGTTCTAGCGTTCGCAATACTGGAGGACAAACGTCAAAAATCGAAAACGTCTATCCGCATCCCAAATTCACAAATAAAAAGCGGTTTACGAATGATGTTGCCCTGGTCAAACTGAGGCAGCGCATTTATTTTGACAGTCGTGCGAAACCAATTAAAATGGCTGAATATGAGCTACCGGTCGGTGCAAGACTGGACGTAATCGGCTGGGGACCGCATGCCAATTTGCCCAATTACAATGTAAAGTTGTTGAGTGCTCTCAGCGCAACAACCGTTGATCAGGCACATTGCAATGCGACTATGCATCAACTGTCCAGGCATTTCATCGCCGATGATGATATTTGCACCGGTGGCAATGCCGCTGGTTTTTGTCAGGTTGGTATTCTTTTTTTTTTCTTCTTCTTTAAAACGAATCGCAATTATCCTCCAATTGGAGATTGGTTTAGAAAAGAACTGGTTGGATAATTGATTGCAGGAAAATCTCGGTGCGTTGCTTGCAACAAGAGATGGTAAATTGTTTGGCATAGCGACGTGGATGCAGATTTGCAACAAGACGGTTAATTACGATTTATTTGTAAATGTATTATACCATCATAGGTTTATTAGTAGTGTTATGGATAAAGTTTAGTGTGAGTTATTATTTTTTTCTTGGACGTATTCTGTCAGATGTTTGTAGATGATTCTTATAATCTTATAAAATATGCATATTTCAGTAGTCTTCAAAGTATTTGATGTATCCAGAGACAATATAAGATAGAGAAGCACATGTTATATTAGTGGCCTTGAAACGAAATTGTTTAGTTCAACCCAATTTGTTAGATGGCGCTAGTAGGAAATCGGCTGTATTCGGTGTTTCCGACCAGCGACGACAGCAAATGTAAATCTTCTCGTCCATGTTGGAACATTCCTTCAACGAGGGTATTAAAATCATTTGAAAATATGATGCTTACCATGCATTTTGTTATTTTGAGAGGGCTTGAAGGTTTTAGTAGCTTGAAAGAATGAAATCATAATCAGCTTTACAGTTGCAAACTTACATTTTTGGAAAGATGCTGATCGATTCAATTTGCATGTTGCATGTAGTTTCTCTTTAAAGATAGAGTCAGAGAAAATATAAGATAGAGAAGCACGTGTTATATTAGTGGCTTTGCAATAAAATTGTTTAGTTCAACCCAATTTGTTAGATGGCGCTAGTAGGAAATCGGCTGTATTCGGTGTTTGCGACCAGCGACGACAGCAAATGTAAATCTTCTCGTCCATGTTGGAACATTCCTTCAACGAGGGTATTAAAATCATTTGAAAATATGATGCTTACCATGCATTTTGTTATTTTGAGAGGGCTTGAAGGTTTTAGTAGCTTGAAAGAATGAAATCATAATCAGCTTTACAGTTGCAAACTTACATTTTTGGAAAGATGCTGATCGATTCAATTTGCATGTTGCATGTAGTTTCTCTTTAAAGATAGAGTCAGAGAAAATATAAGATAGAGAAGCACGTGTTATATTAGTGGCTTTGCAATAAAATTGTTTAGTTCAACCCAATTTGTTAGATGGCGCTAGTAGGAAATCGGCTGAATTCGGTGTTTCCGACCAGCGACGAGTTTTGAAATGTTAATAAAAAGTTTCGTTACATTTATTTTGTATTGTGTATATTGTGTATTGTGTTTATACAATTGTTTGTTGGTTGACGTGAGTTGTTGACGTATATGTTGTTGTTGTTGCGGTGAGAGTAGTTCTCGCAGTGAATTGCAGGTGTCAGTTGAATTTTTGAAGTTCGATGTTGTGTTTGAAGTTGTGAGTTCGAAGTAATGTGTGTGTGTGTGTGTGAACTTCTAATAATGATTTTAAATTTAATTTTTTTAAAATATATTCTATACAAAATGCTA
>WSZQ02092489.1:0-13111 GCA_019419845.2 Weissflogia rhopalogaster | reverse complement strand
AGCCACTTGTTGAGTGAGGAGACCAAGTGGTCACCCACCCAACGCCTAGCTACGTCCGACGTTGCTTAACTGCAGTGGTCAAACGAGCACCGAGCTCCACAACGCGGCAAGCCGCTGCTGTTGGAATTATAATAAAAATTAAATAAAATTAGACAAATGTTACCACGAATCCTACGTAGCTAAATCAGCTGTTGAGACAGCAACATTCAGCCAGATAAGCATAATGCGTAATCATGTAATTGGTGATTATACGCCAACACGTGCATTCCTTGCGCATTGTAATAATTTGTAATCAGCTGTTTTATGCACGTATGTGTGTGTTTTAAGGTGTCTACTCGCGTTGCGATTGTTTGCACAGCACATTCCGGCCGCCGCGCCGCCGCCACACAAAGCTAATTTGGGTGCCTTTCATAAATTAACGTGCAAAGTTGCATAATTAGCACAGCCGGTGACTACTCACAAGGCTGTGTTTGCGAAAAGATCACCTCTCCAGCTGATGCCAAAAAAAATCCAGGGAATTAACGCGAGAAATGCAAATTTTTTTTCTTAAGTCGAAAACGTCATTTTCCAGCGCAAGAAATTGATTTTAGAAAATACTCATCAATAGCTTAACTATGCTTAATTATTCCCTCAAAATTTCAAGTCATAGCTGCCATATTTCTGAAGTTGCAGCTCATAAAGTTCAAAAAAATATATAATCTTGTTTTCACAACTTTAAACGCGTTTTCCAATATCGTTTTTCGATTTTGCGTACACGATTGAGAAAAATCTACTAATATGATTTAGCTGAATGATAGCTCATTTCATAGATAATTAAATTCTCTAGAATATAACGTTAATAGTTTCTTGAAAAAATTATATTTATATATTATTTTCTTATTTTTAAATCGTACTTATACGTGAAAACAGAATTTTAAATTTAAAACTGTCTAAAACATGAGTTTTTAAACTTTTTTTAAAAATACTCGACATCATATTCAAGCAATTTTTATAAACTTTGGAAAAACTTTTTGGTTTTTTCTTTTTGAGAAAAACTACGGTCGCTAAACTGTATTCAGCCGAGCAACTAAAAAATGAGGCGATATAAACATCATTAATGTTTAACTAAATTTACATACAAATTAAATTAATTTGATTTACGTGAAAAAATAGTATATGCTTATGAATTACGCCTTTTTTAAAATTATTATCAAAAATCCAAAGCATTTTCACTGATAGTAACTGAGGCAAAAAATGTGCATTTTTCGAGCTGGTAAATGTGATTTCAACCTTAATTTTTCATAGATTTCTATTCATTTAATAAGAGAATATGAAATAAAAATGAATAAAAGAGAATGAAAATCATTCCGCAACGCAAATTGTAAACCTGCCTACGAATCGTATTATTATTATTATTCCGGTATCGTTGCAAAAATTACCATCCACATCAGTCGAGCATGTTCTAACGATTGCAGACGGTATAAATAAAGCTGGTTTCACCGAAAGTGCTGATAACGTCAGCCTTTTAATTTTAAATGTCCACAGCGTACAACAGTTAAATATATTCGTCGCTCTACTTTTGGTAATGACGCGATATTTATGATTTTCATGTAAATTCCAGGTTGCGGATGGAAAAAAAAGGGCGCTATCAATTGGATGAATTCTAGCGCAGGCAAATAGCAATGTGCTGCCGATTTGTGTCACATTTTATCGATAGCGCATTTGCTTTGTAAATGTCAATACTGTTGTTATACTCGTTGAGGGGCTTTAAAAGACGCTGATAACATTAAAAAGCAGTTGTGTCCTAAATTATGTGACTTGTTTTTTAAACTCGCATATGATTTGTGTTATTGTTCTTTGTGATACACATTCTCATAGATTTTTGTTCAATTTTAAAGCTATTTAAGTCTTAAAAATTGCGTAGAAATTGCAGTTATTTGTCTTCTTTGGAAAGATACAACTATACGTTTCAGTCAGGCTAGAGTCTGACTGAAACGTATTTGTATTCACACATGATTTTACGTGTGTTACTGGAAAGATACAGGGAAATGGCTTTGACTATCGAGGATAGTTGTTTCTTTGTGACTTTCTACGGCCAAAAAAAATTATGTACACAGTTCTAGAGTCTGACAGGAATTTCTAGTCGTCTCTACGATGTTAGGCTATAATAAAACATGATTTTAAACGTTAGGTGTTCCCAAGATATGATTAAGAATACTAGGATAAGAATAATTGCCCCAAAACAACTTTATACTAGCCTGAAATAACTATTTCATCAATTTCCGGTGTTTTATCCCCTTTTCTAGGGTCTGAAAAGTTTAAATCGTCTAAAACAGATCCAAATGAAGTTTGACTGCCTTCATGATTTTCCATGGTTCATAAGGTTGCCTGAACAACAGAAAGTATTAATTCTTTCCATCAGGCACTAACGCAACAAGTCATACAGTTCAACAGAAAGCAATTATCCCTATTCCATCACTGTAGGCCTCAGCACTTCAAAATACCTCATAGAACGTTCATGAGATTTGCATGATTTTTAACTTTCTTTTAAACTTTATTTAATTTGTCATTGCTTATTACATTCCTTAAATTGCGAGTCTTTTTATTGTGAATAATGGTTTATTTCCACCAAAGTGCCGCTTAAGTGACCTCACCACAGAACCCACAACGATATTGGATTGTTTTGATAGGTTATGTTTAGGTAAAATTATATTCAGATCATATCTTGTTATAGATATTTCATTTTATTTGGAAATGACAGTAACAATGTACACATTTTTCAGCTGAATATAAATAAATAAAATCAACTTCAAGGGCGATCCTGCGACGCCGACGCGCCAATTTCTGAGCAATCTGCTGAACGGGAGCCGCTGGAATCTAATCTCGCCGCTCACGGGAAACGACGTAAAATGGGAGCCGACGAACATGAGTCCCAATAATTTCTCGACAGAGAGGCGAATATACGTAGACGTGTGTATATTGCGCACATCTTTAAACGACATCAGAACAAAAAAACAGCCATCTCAGTGCTTATGCTGTGGAAAATGAATCCGTATTTATCCCACCGTGCACGTTTCGCTCCACAATCTTATCACGTGCCATAAAGACGCGACCAAATACCACAAACGCGACAATTACGCGTTGTGTCTACGCCCACCCTCAGTCGCGCCGCGCCGTGAGCGATAGCGCACAGAACAGGAAGTCTAGATTTACGAATACCTATTACAGATTTGATTTATATTCGGTGAAGTCATTTACACCTTGTTGCGGTGGACCACCTTGAAGAATTCCTATGAGTGGGGAGAATTAGAGGAGTTTCTGAGGAACGAAATTTTCTTCTTCAGCAATTTAGTGGACTCATCAGGGATGAGGTGTTCTTGGGTAATAGACTGAAGAAAGTTACTAAATGCGGATGCTTTTTTTTTCATCAGCTTATTCCCCTCTGAATTTGTAACAACTTTTGTTTCAAAATCTTGAGGCACCCTCTTCTAGTTTCGGAGAAAATCAAGTGAATATGTCCTCCTATGGACGGATCAATTGAAAATTCAAACTTCAATCGTCCGTTTATAGCACTTGCACCGAGTCAAAAAATGGGTCTCGCAAAATTTGTACTCATTTGGGTCATATAAACAACATGTGTAAAGGAGCAGGGCACGCTCAAATTTTATTTTTTATTTTTTTGGTATGGAAATCTCTAACAATCTCTAACTTTCTGGGATTTTCTACTAACGTCACAGCGCTAAGACTGTTCACCGAGCAAGACGGATTCAAGACCTGTTTTAAGACGAAGTGTTACAACTCAGTCACATCTTGATAATGCTTCAGAATTTGCAAACTGATAATTGTAAAAATGGCGTCTCCTACTTAATCCTTCGAGACCACATCTACTCCTATTAATATATCAATGCCATTACCAAAATTTAAGAACTCGTTTATGGTGTTCACAATTATTATATCTGACAAAACTCTCATTCATGGCATATCTGAATCTGCCCATCCAGCTACACCATCATCTAGACTATTATCGTTGAAGAATTCTGATATCATTTTGGCACCAAAATAAAATATCTAAAGGGGTTGGCGTTCGTGTGTGCCGGGACCACAGCAAATCGAATTCGATTATGCTGCGAAAGACGGTTGCGGCGTAGAACAGAACCGAAAAGGTAACTCTACACCGAAAAAAGCAATTACGCGTGCAAACTGCGCGCTGGCAGGAGACGCACGCGTGCTTCATATGTGCTAGGGAACAATCACGGACGGGGCCTCACTGGCACATTGCAAGAACCACATCGCAGGAGTACTGCAGTCGCCGCTTTGTCGCTGCGCGCTGGGCGATCGCCACCCATATGCACACACTGACCTTGCCTAAGTCTACCCTGAAGAAACCCTTCACTCGACGCGGCGCAGTGAGCGCGCACTCACGCATTGCGCATGCACTGCTCATGCAGCATGGCGGTCGCTGCAGCATTAAAAACAAACGCGTAATCAATTTCGCACAGGAATTTTACTCGCCTTACAGACACAACAATTTCGCAACGACGAAAATAACCGACGCTTTCTTTTTTCGCCTGTGGTACACTCCACGCTTCATATTTACACCCGTGTGGGACATACAGTGGTCAACAGTAAACATTTGACATCTGCTTTTTTTCGATAGTTATTACTGCTATTCATAACCTCGTCCTTTTTATATAGAAGGGCAATTAAAGTTAGCAGCTTCAGCTGTTTGTTTGGAAGTTCGGTAAGTTTGATAATTCAGAGTTGGGTCACTTGATATTTTACTAGATGTTTGATTGTTTACAGAGGAGCATTAACATCTGGACTCTGAGGGAAAGGAGAGAAAGGAGACATCGATATTCATAGAGATTTCCCTTTTTTGTTAGCGTAACAATCGATTATGGTCTTGGAATGACCTTTTTGAGACTCGAAGTTCTAGACTTATTCTTGGACTTACTCATCACGGACGAACCATCTACAAGGAATAGACTGCAGCAAGTTGCAGAATGCGGAAGCCAGGGCAAGGAAGATAAATTCATCTGGGTATTTAGGAATTTAAAGAATATTGGGAACAAGCCTAGCAATAATGAGACCACAGAATCACTAGGACTGGCAGTCAAACTGAGTCTTACGCAGAATTTGGTCATGAATGAAGATCAAAGTAAACTAGCTCATTCTCTTCACTCAAATCTGTTCGGAAAAGTCTAAACTGATAATTTTAAACAAAATAGCGTCCTCTTCTTAATCCTTCGAGATTACACCTACTCCCATTAACCTATCAAACCAATTATGCTCTTAGGTAACCTTCTTCAGATACTGGTTAAATTATCTTCATTTCTAGTAATCGTGGGTCAATCAAAAGTTTGCGTTGTTCACCATATGTTCGCCATCACTGATCTATGGTCTGATAACCTTGAGATATATCTTGGTCGGAAAACCGCTGATCTTTACATTATATTCAGGGTTTTGACTATGGATATCAAAGTTTACGAATAACAAGGTCCCTGAATACCCTCAATATCCTTATAATCAGATACATAGCACCTAAATATCAATCAAAAAAGTATCATAATGTGAATATTCCCCAATGGGGCTAATTTTGACTTATCCTCTTTGTGATACAACTACTCTCTACCTCACACAAGACTTAAAACACCCCACCAAACACACAAACACATCCACAACTCATCCAACACCAACGTTCACGACGTGTAATATATGCACACACGTGGCGGGCGCAGCGGCGCCTCTTTCAGTCGCACCGCCACATCGCTAACCCACATATAATATACGGCACGGCACCATCGAAGGTATGCCCACGGATATCTTCGAGATGAAAACCCGACGACTGCCAACCAACACGCACGCATTCGAGCCGCACACAAACACCAAAAAAAGGGAGCCACAATCGATGAGATGAGATCTCCGTCTTCAGCCAAAGAGTCAGGGACGTATCTATTATACAACCAGCCATTGAATCCATCGGAACACAACCAAAAAACAATCACTTCGACGGTTTAGTGGCTCTAGGGGTAGGTTTGAATTACACAAAACAAAGGTTATTAGATCTCATCCATATCGGACATGATCTTCGAAGGGTCGGTCAATATTTAAACCGATATTAAACGCGGTTTAACCTTATGTTAAGCAATGAATGTTAAAACCACTTTGGAGATAAAGATCTATTTCATATATTTCTTAGTATCCGAGTATCGAGTATTGTATGAAATTGCTTTATTTCATAGTTAGAAAAAAAACAAGTTGTGGTTATGTTTCTTTTTTCAACTTTTCAAAGTTGGAAAGTTATGGTTGGAAGTTTAAAAAGAGGGGTTTAGAAAAGTCTTCAAGTTTCGACGACATTCCAAATTTTGCAAATTGTAAGATAATAATGATAATTTTAATGAAAATAACCCTGGAAATTTACCGATAACGTAGCCTACGTTTTAAACACCTTGAGACCTTGAAAAATGCAAATGTACACGTTTCCATGACCTAGGACCCTCGCCAATGTTTAAACTACTTCTAATCCTTAATAAACACATCCTAGACCATTAAAATCCTTTTCAATTCCTTTGAATACTAGTACTCCTTTTAGACTAGTTTATTTTACAAATGGAATTTGATATATAATCACATTATGTAGCCTAGAGATTTTGGTTATATAATTATCAAATTAACTAACCCACAGACTAACTGACTACATGCTGCGCGGCCCTTTAAATCGCCTACGTGGATTTAGAACCGAAAAAAGAAGAGCGATACAAAGTGTTGGGGTGTTGAAGTTATGCGACCGACAAGTGTCTGGCTCCGTCTTCGTTCCACTTGCAGTTTCAAACTTCTTTTTTTAAAGGAAAGGTTTTTTTGTTTCAGAGCAGGTTTCTCCTATTCAACTCCTAGGAAAGAGAAAAGAGACAATCGATGGGTTTTTTCTAACGGTATCCACATTTTTGCTGGTGGGACTTCGAAGTTGATTCCTTGTCTTGGAAGGCAAGAAATAGGAGCGGTAAAAGTGGTAAGGTTGCCGAAAGTGCAACCTGTTGGACATATCGGGAGCGAGGGTGCAATTTGTCCAACATGATTAATTCCCTCTTGATTAATTCCCATTCAACATTCAATCGCGAATATGTGCAAATCATTCGATGAATATTAAAGTGATGTTGTGAAGACTGTTGTGGCGAAGAAGGTCTGCTGCTGTTGGGCAGACACATTTTATAAGTATGCTTTGGTCATGTCCGAAATATTGTTAATATTATAAGTTCAGGAACTAAGTATTTTGCTAAATGTCTTATAGATGTAGGTGAAACTGAAAGGAAGTAGAAAGATATTATTGGAGTCTAATAATTATCTTGTTCAACCAAGTGGCGCAGTGGTATGGTCGATGACCACTGTCCATGAGGTCCCGGGTGCGATTCTCGGCGGGGATGCATATTAAAGTAAATTCTTCTTATCAATAGTGTTAGCCTCTAATATGACTAATTACATTGAAAAAGAATTGAATAGCGCTAATGACCATAGCAGTCGATGCTCGGTAAAATCAAACAAATAAAATTCTCTTTATTTGATACAGGAAGAGTTCTTTAAACTATACATTTTGTTAGATAGAAGTCCAGAGAGAAGATGTGGGGCTTCCAAGTATAGATGCAGTATAGTCTAGGGCAATAGAGGGAATTATACAAAAGGTAACGTATTTGGACTCAATTGCTGAAGCACCTCGTTGTGAAGTACTAGATTTCGAAGGAAGGTAAATTAGTATAGTATGTCCAAGGATTATATCAGATCTTATAAGTTTCACTTAAACTAGTCCAAGAAAACGGCAAAGACATGAAACTCCGATGATCTCTACAGAGGTTACCATGGGATACTCTGGAATGAAAGATATGGCACCAGACCAAAGGAATCACCGTGTGTGGTGAAGATGGGTGGTTGATTTGGTGTCGGTCGGGCCAGCAAGAAGCAGCGTGAGACATTGAGACGGTCAAAGGCGGCAATAAAGCAGCGCGCAATAAAATCGTAGATAGGGTCCGTGTATGCAGAGAGGAGAACGCGAAAACGTGTCCGAAGATTGCGCCGCCAGCAACACCTACAAAATGACGAACAAGACCAGAACTGTCGGCTCTGTTCCACCGCCATATACAATATCCTCCGCAAAATCCACGCACCAAATCCCTCCTCCCTCTCAAGCTTCACATTCGTGTTGATGACCTTAAATTAAACATCCCGTAATTATTGTCGAATATCGTCGAAGGTGGAGATAAGGCGGCGGGATGTGGCTCAGTATCGGGCGATGATGATCAACTTTCGATTTTGGCTGGTTGTGAGCCGCACGCAATTTGACGTGGATTGCATGATGCGAATTAATTTTCGTTGTGGTTAGCGCCATTGTTGGGTTAGGCTGCGCGAACTGCACACATCTCGGATGTCTTGCATAGCATCCAACTCAGCCATCTATTGTTCATTAACAAAATGGCTTTTTAAATAATACGCTCGCTGATTGCCTCCATCCAGGGCCATAAAAAAGCGACGTTAATTGTACGTCTTCAAAATGGCAAGTATGCTTGTCTTCTCGCAAAGGAGAGCCAGAGCCTCGTCTTTGCAGAGGAGAGGCATAGACGAGGCCTCAAATCGGACTCTCGTGGAATGCAAAGAGTAAATAATTAAGATTCGCTCAAGCCGAGGGGCTGTTTTAGCGGGCGCCGATTTTCATGCTTCGTCTATCATAATTTTAATTGGTTGAGAAACCCTACTTATATGAGTAATTGACAGTTGAAGACTATCTTAAACTGATACCAACCAACTTCAAAATACATACGGCATAAGAACGACATAAATTATGGAGCGCCATCTATAGAAGGTACCATAGGTCTTTGTACCAAACATAAATGAAAGTACTTGAAGGAACTGAACTGAGAAGTTATTTATTCAGGAGTAGAATTGGGTAGACATCAGAGAAAATTTACTGAAACTGCCTAGTTTGTTTCGGTTCTTCCTGTTTCCGGTTCTCACTTTAAATTTAGAGAGAGTGAATATTATGGTTATTTAACCCCAGGAAGAACTGAAACAAGCTAAGCAGTTCCAGCAAATCTTCTCTGATTAATTGCATGATAGACACAGTACGAAGTCGAAGGAGGATGAGGAATGACCACGTGGTGGTAGAATGCAGGTTCAAAGAATCGCACGGATGGTTTAAGAGGGTAGACCATCACAGAAGCGTCACACCGACACACCACCAAAGGGTATCGAACCACCTTGGTCATAACAATCATAGGAAAAGCCGCAGGAAACCACATACGAATCCGCTTAACAGAAGTAGAAGAAGAAGGATTGATATCAAAAAGTTGTATATACAATAGCGTTAACACCAATGATGTGCTGTTCCATTTTAGATATATCTCTCAAAATAGTACAATTCTATAACTGCTAACGTCCTATCGTTTTATATGTTCCATTCCCCCGAAATTTGATTGTAAATCGTTTTATGCGCCACATAGGGTACACGTTCGTCTGAAAAGGGGCGCAATATTGCGCCGCACCATCCCTTGTAATCTAAAAAAGCCATAACTCATCGTTGTGTGTTGAGCCGCCGAAATTCTAGGAAAAGCGGCTCCAAGCTTGAGACTTCAGTCTCCATGAACTCCTCCATCTTGCTGTTTTCCAAATATTTTACCAACCGATGATTTTACTGAATATAATCCTCGATTTGTCCACTTCCCTAAACACAAGTGACTAAATTTGTAAACTTCAAGCTCTCTGCTCTCCACTCTGATCAACCACCCTCACCACTAGACTAATCACTCATCAATTGCTTGTAAACGATTAGAAATTGATGTGAGAATAAATTCAGGGGATGCATTCTCGACAATTTCGAGGACTCTCGCAGTGGATGGTGGCCCTCTTGGCTCGTGTGCTCTTCGGCGCTACATTGGTGTGTACCCAAGTGAGAACAGGGAACAACGATTGGAATGCCGTTTTAACTATCCGTTTTTTTTCGACGCCGTCTCTCGCGCGCGCCGCACGCCATCGCCCATAGCGCGGAGGTATCGGCGCTTTTTTGGGCGTTTTGGACTCCCCTCCGGCACCCTCACATCTGAATTGCCACATTAAAAGTCCAGCATCCCAATGCCGCGGCGCTGACTTAACAAGGTTTTTAAAGGGCACCGAAAGGGTTTCCATAATCCGACATACACGCCGATATACTAGCGTAACAGGTCCCACACACGCCCACAGACAGCCACACACACTATGAAGGAAATCATCTGATCGCATCGTGAAGTCGGAACGTAAAGGCAAAGGCCAAAAAAATTGGACTCTGGGTCGATCGAAAATATACTCATAGCTTGAAACGACTGCGTGTGACAGAGGAACTTCCTTTATTTATTGCCTGTAATCACTGGGTGGGCCGTGGAAGTGGTCCACCCATTTTGTCGCCTTCTTTCCGGAGGTCTAAGGTCTGAATTACAAGCAGAACGTGCAAATTTTTGGTTTTCGATTACTGTAATCTGGGTGGACAACCTCAAACTTAACGTAGAACGTAACCAGTTGCAATTATATTCGGTATAATTCTTCTTAGCAGTCTTCGGTAACAGACTTCTTCTAATCCTTAGTTTTGTAACAACTAAGGAGAAGACTGTTGGAATTGCCGATGTTATATTTCATTCTGGAAATGAGACATTCTGTTCTTCATATTAATACTAATTACAAACAATGTCTAGAGAGCATGGAACAGATTTTAGACTTCTGGAAACAGTTTTGATTATTACCCCTCGCCAAGTGTAAAAAAAGTATCAAAAAACTAATCGCAGATCAACGGTTTTTACGACGTGTGGTAGGAAACAAAGAAGAATGTGGAACACATGAAGGTTATTTCTATTTAAGTCTTTCTAGTTATTTTTACAAACATCCAGGAATACCTTAAAACACTCTAAATCGCTATAATTGAAGTAATTAACGATTAAATTAGAATAGTTTCCAATTTAAACAAATTCTTAGAATATCTTAATAGGTTTTTTAAACTTAAAAAGAAAAGAATCGCTACAAATTTGATATTTTAAAAATTAATCAACTTGATGTAGCAATAAATGAAGCAATATAGTTAGTATATAATGTCAAGCAATTTTGAGGGGAATTTAACAAATTGGTCACTTAATATCGCGCCGTCGATGGAGGTAAAAAAGTGCGAGAGCACAAGTACGGAAAGTATATTAATTCACTTCGTTCGGTCGGTCTTGATCGCCCGGCCCTACCAATAATACCCACCTGATCAGAACGATAGCTCACTCGAGTGAAGGAGACGAGCGTATTTCGTCTCCTTTGCAGTGGATCTACCACGTATCTACCGCGGCCGTGTGGCGGTTGCTTAATTAGAGAGCCGTCCTTGGCGCTGATCGCCGAAGAAGAGAATAATGAATGAAGCGCGTGAGGGCGATACACGGGAATATTATTATCAGCACACAACCGGTATGATTCTACTGGGTGTAAACGGTGGAAGAGAGAGGTAAAAGAATCGTGATTTATTCAAGGAATTATGAAGGAACCAGTTCAAATGGTTCAAACCAGGTTGGAGGCATCATATATTCTCTTTTTGATTTCCATAGTCTTGCAATGGAAACTTCTAAAGCTCATAACTGGGTTGTGAAGTACTTCACATGAATTTTAAGGTGTATCTGGAATCTATCTAACAGGTAGGTAGATTCCAGAAACGTCTATGATTTTATTTGGCACTGGGCCCAACGCATGGAAAGTACTGGGGAATGACTGTGGTATACCCATGAAGTGCATAGATGAAATGATATGACACAATACACTGATTTCCAAGCAATGTCATTTCATAACGTTCAAACCCGGTCGTCGGCATTATATAATCTCCCATCATTGACTTAACTGAGAAACTTCTACTGGTGCCGAGACCTAAAAGGGAGGAGCAACATTTTCCATGATCGGGAGAATAAAATACTGAAAAAGTAACTTTATTTTTAGTCCGAAGACTAGGCCATCGACCATGTGGTCCTTCAGCCGGTGCGCTTTTTACAATTATATTGTGTGTTATATTACATTGTACATATGTTTTTTTCCTGAATATTGTATATATTCCAATGTAACATTTTTGTAATGTAGTTCTTCGTGGAGTTGATTTGTTGATGTTGATGATGATGTTTTAGTTGTAGTTTGTTGGTTTTGTGTAGTGCTTGTTGTTTCACAACAAGTATACAATTCTATTGTATACTTGTTGTAGTAATGTGATAAAATTCACGGCGGGGAATCGAACGTGATAGGTGGGCTAAATGCTGAAATTTTACCGAACCGTATACATTTGGCGGTTGCTAATCCCTGTGACCACGTCATCACATTCATATCCAGTTGGAGGCATCATATTTTTCTTGGCAGACGCAATTATTGTTTATTTCATCTATTATCTGCAGATCCCTTTCTGTTACTTTTAGCCCATAATCCACATCTGACGATCTCCTTGACCTAACCTGTTCCAAGTCAGATTGAGACTACCTCTCCAAACCTTCCGAAAAACCCAAAACAAGGAATAACCAAATGGCACACGTACTAAACTTAAAAATAAAGAAGAAGAAAAGACGAAATTGAGGAATTTATGATGTGGGGTGCAAATGTCATAACCCTGAATATAGGAACGCAGCGATATGGAGATGTCGCCGCCGGGACCGCCCGAGAAGCGCGCTATAAAATGTTTTCATTAGCGAAAGTCGATTTTACGACGGATTTATATCAGAGTTTACTTAAATTTAACACACGCAATCGTAAAGCCGAGTAAGCTCGTAAACATTGATGTGATAGACGGACAGCATCTGAAGGATGTGACATTGTCGATCGACTTGGGCGAGACGCCATCTTGAAGGAATCGGATGATTACCCGCTCGGACTCGTGCCACGCAGAGAGACTATCGTCAGGATTCTCAGGCTTGGGCGGTTTTAATTCAAGACTTAATAAAAACGATATACTGAGAATAGCACATTCTGGAAGGGAACATCGTTTATCGTAGACTATTAATAAAGATTTTTGCATGTTTTATATGCTTATAAAACTTATAGGTTATTCTAATAGTCTTCGGGAATTTCAAGAGTATTCACAGTCATTTCCTTTTAATTTTAATAAATTGTTATCATGAGT
>WSZQ02092467.1:0-13127 GCA_019419845.2 Weissflogia rhopalogaster | reverse complement strand
CTTATACTACGTATCTTCCAAATTTCGCTCAAATCCACTAGGAATCAATTGTGAGCAAATTTTCAAAATATGGATTTTTTAACGTAACGATTTTAAGAAAATATATAAAAGTAAAAAATGTATACAAGTATAGGCCCACGTCCTGTAAGGGCATAAAGGGTAATTTTGTTGCCCTTACAGGTCGTGGGCTTATACTTTTATACATTTCTTTTTACATTATTTCATTTCTGTTTTATAAAATTTCTTCCATTCCGCTCTGTTTTTCGCTCTATTCCTTGCTTCTCTTTCTTGGAAACCCTTTTTTAATGAACTCAGTTATTTTGTTTTCCCATGTTTTCCTTGGCCTACCTCTGGGTCTCTTTCCTTGTATTCTCGCTTCTGATACTCTCTTTGTTTGATTGTTGATGTTCATTTTAACCACATGTCCCGACCAAGCTAGATGTATCTCTTCAATAAGTCTTTCTAGGCTATCTACTTCTAATTCCTGTCTTATCACCTCACTTCTTATTCTGTCTAATTTAGTTACTCCATACACTCTTCTCAATTTTCTAAAGTTTTCTTAAAGTTTTCTAAAGTTTTAAGAAAATATTTGTTCTTATTATGCCATTAAAATGAAAACAAATAATAGAAACAAAAAAATCCTTTTACAAAGACTAAATAACTACGTATACAATGACAAATAACTTCAAGTTCATCGGTTGAGTGATCTTCAAGATATCTTGGCACTAATATAAAAACCATGGTTTTGAAAAGAACGCGTTTGATAATTTGTTGTTGAATAAATCAATTCAATAACTTTTTTTAAGTTTAAATACAAAATCTATTTTTTGAACACTGCCAGGTGAATATTCCGGCAAAAAACGCCTTAAAATACAATAATATATTGATAAATTAATCAAATAAAATTAACATTTAAGAAAGAATAGGAAAAGAATGGCGTTAAATAAAAGTTGGTATAAATTTTATGTGGAATGTGAAGTATTTCATGTATTTCTGACCGCATTATTGGGTTATTGTAACGGACACCCAGGCGGCAAACAATTAATAAAACGAATGTGTCGTTTAATTAAACTTTCGAATGGACTTCTCCGGTTGGTTCAGCGGGGAAAAACGGCAACGAAAGAAAGATCTGACGATTCATTGGCGATTCCATCGGCGTGCACACTCCTTTCATTCTTCATTCATTCTCCGCGTCGTCGAGCCGTGGCCCTCGTCGACGACGACGACGACGACGCTGCTGCATGCACGGATGGCCCGCCGAAGAAAACAGAAACGCGCAAGATGCGTTTTTAGCGTTGAATACCAAATATTTGAATACATCAGCGCTGCGCAGCGAAACGCATACGCGATGCTTTAATGTAAATTTATTCAATTGAATGTTCCCGTGCCGTGCCGAGGAAGATGTTTCTGTGATTTTTGGGTGTGTCACCCAAGCGCCCGCTCGCAGAGGATGTCATCGCGTGCGTTGATCCCGCGCGCGCGCGCCCGCCCGCCGCCGATTTTCTGCCATTCGCGCACAAAATCAAACCATCGTCGATGTGTTTTCGCGTCGATTTACCGCTCGCGAAGGCGGTTAATATGCTGATTGAGTGCAGCTCGCATTACCGGATGCTGTTCTCGGTCAATACCAATCGCGCAGAAATCAGCGATATTTGCCTCTTGTGCAATTGCAACTGCTCGAATATTGCATTTCACCGACGCAATCATTAATCATCAAATAATCATCATGTGGATCAATAACCTATGTGCGAATCGCGGCTGCACTGCAACTTAACATACATTTCAGAAATATGACATGTATTTTTATTTTTAATGTTTCAATCCCCATATTTTGCCATTTAATATTAATGTTATTTTAATACTAATTTGAATATTACGAATAGGATTTAATGATTTACTAAACCAATCAGTGATGGTAGTATTTTTCGTCTTGATTTCAAATCTGATTTCTTAATTTTCGGAGAAATTTCAAAAAAAATCCTGAGCTCGTGTAGAATTTAGAGGTGTCCAAACTTATTGTCACAAATTCGTTTACGATTATACGCGGGGGGCTCCATCGTTGACCTCAAAGAGGGGAAGTCCCCCCACAAATATCTTGTGTGACGTCTTCACAATAGGCGGGGGTTTCCTCCTTGACTCCCTTTATGGGGAGTCCCCCATAAGTTTCCCCTTGTCGTCTTGCATTGGTTCATATTTTTTCCATCACAATCATCCGTACACCGGGTAACTGATAACTGACACCTCTGCGTTAGTTCAATATTAATTGGTAAACTAAAGTTTGTAATAATCTGTCATACAAGTTATAACTGCCGCGAAATATGTTTTCAAAATGAAAACTTGCGTTCAACTGACATAATCACTTTGATGTGAAATAAAATGTACAATTTTTATCTTTGAAGCATGAAACTTGATATATTTCGGCGTCCAATACAAACTAAATTTTATTCTGTATCAACTTATTGTTATGGATTTTTAACGGCGTCTTGAAAAATCACGGTTTTGGTTATCGCGGCCTCAAGATTGACTGGGGAAAAATGCGAAGATTCAATCCAAAAAGTTGAGAAGAATTTATTTAAATAAGAAATTGGAAGCAGTCAGGGAAAAATGAAAGAAAAGTATAAGCTTCAGTCAAAGACCGATGGATTGCAATTTTTCGGGGAATATTTTCTTGATATCAGTTTGACATTAATTTTGATATATTGCATTTTCTTCGTTTTTTAACAAATATTTCAAATTCAATATATTGAAATAAAATACTCGTCACGTCATTCTATCAAATGTACACATTCTATCGTTTGACAGAATGACGTGAACAGTACAATACGCTCCGCTTTCACCAGATAATTTGGATGTGAAGGAAACTATAAAATCACTTTTCGGCCATGAGCGGCGTTCATGTGAAGAATTCAACCCAAACTTAACGTAATTATTTTTTGTTTAAACTTTTCGCCTCTTGAATACAGTCCCATGATGTCAACAGTTTCAATTATTTCACTGCAAATAAAATAACAATAATTATTGGTATTTTTTATAATAGTTTCTTTACAGCATCTGTTGGTGGATACTTGAACAATTGTTGGTCTTTTTAACCTTTTTTAAAAATTTGATCCTTATCCCATTCTCATCGCAATCTGATCCATGGTTTAGTCTGAAAATGGATTTTCAGTCGAATCATATTTTATAGGTAGATGAATGAATCAAATATGAACTCAATTCTAAATACCTCCCGAAAGCATCAAACATCAAAAGTAAACAGCATTTAGATGCTTGGGTATTTCCAGAATCCGGATGATTAGATAACGACATCACTCTAACATTTTTGTTGCCAAATTGCATCCATTCCAGGTGTGTCTCTAAATGTGTGTCAGCCAAACCGAAACCACGAAAATTTCATAAGAAATCCCCCCTGTGCTCCGTTATAAGATGCACGTACATGTACATTCGCAAATATTGCAGTGAAATCAAGCAAACAGCATTTGAGAGTGAAAAAAGCAGCGTCGAGGTGTTGACTTAATGATTTTGGACCAAACCCACGATCAACATCCGCTTGAATGGAATGAAAAACGCCAAATAATTGCTGCAACCATTGTACTTCCTGCAGCCCAGCAGCAACTGCGTGTATAACTGTGTAAAACACCTTAAGGGGCCCTTCCACACGTTTGATATAATTATCTCAGCCGGCAATTAGGGCGCAAAATGCGCGGGAAACGCAACAAACACGTTGTTGTATGTGCTTTTTTCACCGTCTCGTGGAAGTTATGCTGATCCGATGGTTATTAGGTTCTCCCCTATGCGACTGACACACCTGAGCTATCCCGGTGTCCGTTAGCCATCACTTCCTTACACATGACTTCCGATCCTCGGAGAATTTTCGAGACTTTTAAAGTCTTCCAACGCGCAACGCCGACAATGTTAACTTAATATACCAGTACTAATGCTTTTAGCCGTTCCACGCATGCAGTTAACAGTTTGCGCGACAACCGGAAGCGCTAAATTTGGTACCGACTCCTCTTCTGCGAATTCCGCGACACCTCGCGTTGACCGTCGTCTTGCTTCTATTGTCCGTGCACAGTTTCAACATGTGGTAATTCCACTTTGTGGTCATTCGCGTCTCTATTGTATTTTTATGATGATTCTGACAAGTGTGGCAAAGATTTCTTTCGTACACGGTCGACAAGTTGGAAATATTGATGACGCCCTTCTTTTTTCCTTCGTACAGTCGAACCGCAACTAATCAATATGCGCGTATTGCACGAGATTGAACTCATGACTCAAGGGAGACGCTCGGTCATATCTCCTCAACGCTCCATAATTAATTAACCAGCTATCGGACAAGGTGGTCGGCGCACGTTAAATTGGCTTTGTGGCGCGGCTGCTTCTTTTTTATTGCCATGTTCTGCACCGCCCGGCCCGCTGGATGCGATGATAATTCATTACACTAAACAATGCGGATTGAATCCGAATTCATAGACACGCCAAAGCCACTCGATAAAACAATCGAGGACTGCATTAGCATGCAAGCTGCGATGTACTCGCGCGGCCTGAGCGCAGAAAGCCTCTCCATATTTATATCAGCCAAATGAGAGACATTTCTCCGTTATGCCATACGCATCAGGAATGTCACTCAACTCAAACTTAGCTAACCTAAAAACAATATAATCAAAAGGAAAAAAAAAACAAGACAATAATCGATATCATGCCATCTATAAACTTGCTCATATTATTCCTGTACATGTACTTTTGACAGAATAACACCCACTCTGGATGTGAAGGAAAATTGCAGAAGCAATTTTTAGCCTCGATTGGTGCTCATCGTATTATTTTGAGTTAGTTGCATACTTTAAGAATGAGTTAAGTTGATAGATTATATAGTCTAACTTCGTTTATTTTTTTCTTCGTTTATATTAGATTGGATTAGTTTAATTTGTGATAGGATATGCTCGATCAAACGTTTACGATTATGTTTGGTGAACATGACTACTTTACTAACCCGTACTATCCACCTGTTAAGAGACAGAGGGGGGCAAACATATATGTCACCCAAAAATTCCTTTATTTTATGGTTGATATTGACCCATAACCAAAATGGTTGCCGACCCTCTTTGAGGTATATATCAGAAGATTTGCACATATTCCAGGTGAATATGATACGGCTGTCTGGGCGACAAACAGTTTTAAAAAATGAATTTTTGTCAGTACGCATTGCGATAAAATCAACAACAAACAACATTACAAGATTCCAGGTAGGGGCCCAAGCCTAGAGAGATACAATTATAAACACATATTTCATCTCGTTTCCGCATTCGACAAATCTATCAATATTATAATCACGATACAATAATAGAACCACGATCTAGATCTTTCGTCGAATAGTGGGTTTGTTTTTCATTACATTACATTTTCATTACATGTAAACATACATAATATTTAATAGTTAATTTGGATAGTTTTAGTTAGTTTACATTGGTCCGGAATGAATTAGATTGAATTGCATTAGCTAGGTATTTTCGATTATTTCATGCAAGCTTCGATTATTTAGATAGTCTTGGTAACGTTGAATCGGATTAATTTAGTTAATTGGTTATTTTTATAATGCTTGCTTGAGTTTATGAAGATAAATAATATTATGTCAGCGGAGCTTAAGATTTCGTACTCTGAACTACTATTGTTGGTAGTACAGTGAAACCAGCCATATGTGGAAACTTTACTATAAGGAGTCCTGTCTGTATTCACTTGACATATGCGGAAATTTGTCAGCAATGGACAAAATGATTGGTCCTAATGGTTCGTCAGATTTCGCTGCACTCACAATTAGTTCTTAAGTAACCTAACTTGATTCATCAGATTACTGTATTTATCATTAAGTTATTCAGTTATTTATTGTCAAAGATAAAACCTATAAATAAATGATAAATACATAGGTTCTTAACCAAAACATTAGCAAATGATACTAAAACTTGTATCATTCAAGAAAGGCTGGATGATATTTCATATATAAAGTCAAATTGAATATTGTAAAAATTGTTTGGAAAGCAATATAAAACAGTTCGAAGCATTTATTCGTTGTGTCTACTGCATTTTAACAAGGGAAATCCAAAGATTGTCCAGCCATATATAGATTTAATTTTATAGAAAATAGTTGTTGACATATAAATGTCCAAGAACTAAAAAGAACCTGAATATCTTAAGAGAAATTTGAATGTAGCAAATAAAAGCCGGAGATGATTATTTTTATTGTCCGAGTTCTGGTCTTGCATCCGAATGCAACCGCAGAGATGCCCGTGGAAAACAACACAATCTGAAGGAAAGATTCGTATCTACCAAAAAGAATAAGCACGTATAAACATATGCCTATGAGTGTGCATCCGTAGAAAAAGAGTGTTGTACGCACCGCTGACGGATGCTGCCGGCCATCATCCATGGAATAATAATAGTCTGGCGTCGGACAAACATGCTACACGATTGTTACGCACAAACACCAGACGCACCCAACCAGAGATGTTCGTGTACATATATGCAAAGGTGCATGTGTTAAGCTGTGGTCGCTCAGTCACAGAGGAAGCGATGATTCCCAAGAGCCATTGTTCACGTTCACTTGTTAACACGTATTTTACTCTTACACACTTGCACTCTTGAGAAACGGAGATTTGTCTGGCTCCTCCGGCTCACCTTTGACTTATTCTTGTTTACGTTATGAAATGTGTTTCATAGAATTAAAATAGCCTTCTGTGCAGTGCGCGCTGACATGATGAGACGAACAAGACGCAATTTGCGTCTGCATACAAAAATTATAGGCTTGATGATGACGTGCCTATGATTACATGCTGAGCGTTCCTTTTTAATATTTCGATGCATTCACCTAATACGAGTGCGCAAACATATTGATGATATTTACATGTCCCACGGGTAGCCTATTTCGGAAATGAGACAATGCGCGTGGGTGTAATCTGAGATGCGATACGCCGCAGCACGAAGGGGAAGCTGTGTGACATTTACGCTTGACATTTCGGGAGGTTTTTTGGACGGGCGGGGTAGGCGAGGGAGACGGCGCAACCACCGGCGCGAAACAACAGGATATATTGTGCTAATTTAACCGCATCGCGAAAAAGGTCACTCCGGACGAAATTAATTCATTATTTTGCAACTTTACGACCGTCGAATGTGTATATCTCATGGTCCAAGCCCCCAAAAATATATACACAATTTAATATAGCGTGTATCGTTGGGCACATATGTTCGTTTTTTTCGGTTCCGTTGCAGTTTTAGTGTGTCGCTGTGCTCGTATTTTCGAGAGGACAAAGGGTTGCACCTTGCGGACACAAACAATGCGTGGAAACGCGCACACTAACATACGAATGACGGTTAAACTAACTGGACCGGAACCACCCTACTGGAACTGTAATTTCCAGCTTACTTATCTACTCTACCAGGTTTGCGAAATAAAATTGGATAATTGAATATCATCGAGAGAATACTCTCGATTTGTATTCTATGTTGTTGCGTTTGCAATTACACGCATGAAGCTGAATTTTCTTGCTTTTTTGCAGCCGTCATCTTTTTTCGGGGGGATGACGAAACAGGACGTGGCCATGGAGGGTTGGGCTGTTCTCTCGTTGTTCCTGCAGGTGCGGTCGATACACCCGCATAGTGTCGTGAGCACATCACGAAAGCATCGTTCGCGCCGCCATGGCAACGACACCAACCTAGATAACCACCCCCGCTCCTGTGGGGGCCACCGGCGTGGTTTTACCTGTGTGTCTGGGCGGGCACCTGCCCACCCTAACACCCCCATAACGCGTACGCATCCACACCCTTTACTATCATTACCCAATTTGCTTGCGAACCAACTCAAATCAACTACGGACTTATTCAAATCCATCCCTAATTTCACCGGTCCCTACACAAAAGTGGATATCCCCATGATGAAAAATGACTGCATTTATACTGAACTTTTGTGATAATGGAAACAAGAAATGTTTTATTTAGTAGATTTATTAAATATTTAGTAATAAGTGCAATAGAATCCGAACCAATTAAGGACAAGAGCGTCTATTATGTTTAATTAATATCAATTTCAGATTTTTTTCAGATCAAGTTCAGATTATCAAAATTTCCGTCTTATAATATTTAAGTCTAAGAGGGGAATTATAATTTAAAATAAAATAAAGAACGTGAATCCTGTTTTTATTACCTTCATGTCGTCTTTCAAGAAAAAGAAGAAGAGCAATAAATTACTAAAAGGGTCAACCAGGTTAAAAGCGTTAGTTATCCGTAATGTAAACATCTTTGTGACTTGTGCAGGAAGACAATGCCCTCGGAGACGATGAATTCTGCATGGTCAGCCTGTACAAAAGGCACAAAAGGTGTATCACAATCAGCACACATACACACACACGTACGTAGATGAACAACAACGAAAGCCATTTAATCTCCCTCGTTGCGGCGCAACGGAAGTCACTTTCGATTTCCGGTAAGCCGGTAAGTGAGACCAACCGCACCAAAAGGTCTCTCCCTGTGTGTATGCACGTATAAACCGGTCACAGGTACCAACCCTTTGCACACCTCTTGCACTTGCAAGAAGATGACCTACGGAAATATTCGCTATAAAAAACTGCAGCTACGTCTTCCACCAAGAAGCGGTGTAAGTGTCACGCAGAGAGGAAATTTGCATTCAGATCCGGTTTAATTTGACTCGTGCATATCTCCAACTGATGCCCCGATCATCTTACAGCCTGTAGTGTTGCCACACAATAGCTAGCAGGGGCACGAGACTATCTAAATGTCCCAAGACGTTATCATAATCTTCATCAACTAATAGAATGTTTTAATTAGCTATTAGTGAGTCAAACCTCAAGCGGGAGATAAATTTCTTCGTCGAAAAAAGTGTTATTACGTTGGACGCCGGTGCATCCAGATGGACACGGCAGCTGGTGTTTCATCTGTCTCTCTGCAGTCTGCAGTCTGCACCTCTGCACCTCATGCAATCCGAATTCCCCTTCAATAATCTATAATTTTATTGCGGACTAAACGCAATTCCAAGGTTGATCATTCAACAACACCAGCATGCAAACAGCAGTGTACATTTTTACAAGTTATCGCGTATTTTAAGGCCCCTCAACTGCGAAAACAAGAAGATGTTGGAGATGTTGAAGAAGAGCAGGTGCAGGAGACTCACAGTATATTTACGTTTGTCGTCACGGTCTGCAATTGAGGGGCTATACCTAACGAAAAACACTTGAGCTTGTTTTTAATTAGCTTACATATTCCACTCTTCTGCTTTTTGGGTAATTAATTAATTGCGCTTTCTATCTCGAAGCAGCGCCTACAGAATTAGATTAATACATGCGCTTAACGGCTTTTCGGCAACGCGCGCACGTTTAATTCATAATTTCGGTAGTTGAAATTAAACGGTTTCGAAACGCACACGTGTGCCACTGCCTTCCATTAGCGCCTATCATCGTTTTTTCCACATTTTTGTTTTAGTGTTGCGTTCACGGGAGCATACAACACGCTCTTAATTTAACAAGCTCATGTGTTGTCTCGTGCCACAATTCAATCTCTGAGAGGCACAACAATGCGAAATTAACACAATTGCTTAGATTAAGCCGGTTCAAGTGTAATGTCAACTAATAATGTCATTGTTTACAAGGTTAGAAAATTTTATTATCTCTGTCTTTTCTTCAATTACAGAAATTCACTTAAATTAATGCTGGACATTTTTAACAATGAAAAAATTTAGGATACATTTTCCAAGATTGCAGGTCAAATATATAAAGTTTTAAAAAGTCTCATAGTGCTGAACAAAAAGCCCTAGAATTCTTATTTCGGTACAAGTTATGATATAGCCAGGCAGGCTTGAAAGGGTCTGAACCTGTCATAGTTCATCCCTGAAATGTCTATGAATACTACTCTGCCTACATGTAGCGTTTGATATTTATGAGAAATAGCTATGCATATAGAGGAACGTGTTTCCTAATAATTTGAGAATTTTTGAATATCAAATCTTGTAGAACCGAAAACGGGTACTTATTTTCATTGTCATTCCCTATGAACTTCTAAAGCTTCGATGTCAGCAGATTTTATGTAGTTTAAATTATAGGCCGAATATATTTTGTTTTGAAGTAATTCTATTTGTTAAAGCAAACATATTTGTTAAATCAAACCGATGTCCTAGCTTCATAGTCATTCCTCGAGAACATTTTAAAGCTCCGGTGCAAGTTATGATATGGCCAAGTAAGTTTAAAAATCTGAATCTGATCATTGAAGGAATGACTATGAATATCAATCACATTTCAGATTTCTTGTGATATTTGATATTTCTCGAAAGGAGAAAACGAAATCACAATTAATATCTAGGGAAGTGTTTTCAAAATTTTGTGATATTTTAGATTAACAAGATTGAAGCAGAACCGTACAAGGAGTCCTGGCAGTCTTAGTCATTCCTTATGAACTTCTAACTCTCCAAGGAATCCTAGTATTTTCATTCTCCACCAAATTTTTAAATCCCTGTGCATGTTATGATATAGTATGTTTCAAAAGTTTGAACATGTCATAGTTCATCCCAGGAATTACTACGAATACCAGTCATTCTTCTTGTGACGTTTGATATTTTTCGCAAATTACACGAAAATAAAAAGGTATATCGAGGAAAAGGTTTTTTTAATTACTACGAATACCAGTCATTCTTCTTATGACGTTTGATATTTTTCGCAAATTATACGCAAATAAAAAGGCATATCGGGGAAAAGGTTTTTTTTTAATTTGGAGAATTTTTAAAATAACCAGACTCACCAAACTGAAACACGAGCCTTATGAACTTCTAATGCTCTGATTTTTTTTCTAAAATTTGAAGGATCACAAAAAGTCTGGTATTCATACTCAATACCTATGAATTTCCGAAGGTCCGGAATAAATTATAATATATTTAGAATGTCATAGTAATACTATGAATACCTCTAGGCTTATTGTCAGATCCTTTTACCTTAGACATGTCTATGAATCCTAGGAAAGTGTGAAATACTTTATACCTTCTCCTTCGTTTGTTCAATTCCAGAAATTTTTGAGTTTTAAAAATATTTTCGCTGATATTACTTAACGGTCATTATAGGTTGCAGGTAGAAATAAGGTTACATTTCGAAAATTCTTTATCACTGTTATAATAAAGACAAGTAGGTTAGAAACTCCTAGAATACCTGATATTTCTTTATAGAAGCACCCATCTAATGATTATTCTATGACTAGTAGTTTAGTGCGATTAGCATGATGAATATCAGCCACGCATGACAGAAGGGCAAAGAAGGCTTATGTGTGTACGTATGTCTGTCTGTCGCTAACAACCTTTTACCGACTACCTTAACGGATGGCAAGTACAATTGTTCGTCTCTTCGGGCGAATGCAGCCAGGTCTAATTGCTGATACGTACGGGCGCATGCACGCGGGCCTGCTGCCTGCATCTTAGCAGAACATGGATGAGCACTAAGTCACTTCCGTTCACTCTCCGCGGCCGCGCCGAGAAGACACATCCGGTCAGAAGGCTCTCAGCGGCCTGACTTGCCCTTCGCGTGCACTTCGCCCGCCAGTCGCATTGTCTTCATTCTTATTTCATTATTCATTCCCTGGAGTCGTTCAACTTTTTTATCTCCCGTCTCGCCGCCTCTGTCTCCAACCTCCTTTGGCATACGCTGAAGAGATAAAAAAAAAGATGGGAAACGGGGAAAGAAGCCAAATTAATAACTAGCCATTAATGTTTTTCTATATCTCTCAAAGAGAGAGAAACGGGCATCAATTTCAGTTGCACATGATTTAAAGACATCATTTAACCGGCGTTGCTAATGGACGAATAGGTGCGTCTTTTATCAGGCATTCTTCTTTGCACAATGCGGAAAACAAACACGTCTCGTGAGGAAATTATGGTCGGATGGTGTTTGCTTTGCATCATAATGCACACACGGGGAGATCTTTGACGGAAAAGGCATATAGAAAAAAAGTGTTTGTAGTCATAACCTGTTTTGTGGTCCAGGGTCCAGACACTAGCCTACCGATCTCCGTACCCTTCGGGTCCAGGTAGGTATCATCTCACCACTTCCCCCACGCCCATTTAACGGGATACCGTGCTACTGGATACTGGATAGTGCAGGTCAAAACGACCTTTGGCCGAACATCCCAATGTGGATTTAACCCTATACTTTGCTTCCGTATTCCGCATTTCAAGGTACCGGCCTATTGTCTCCAGAAATGGTGTGAAGAAACTACCCCTTGGTCACACGGTCCAGGAGGACAGATGCTGGGCGCGCTAACAGTCTGTAATGATGATTTATTGCTGTTTTACTGTTTGCCACAAAAAGATTTACATTCTTCCAACGGTGATAAAAACACTGAAGTTGGCGCAAATTCATTTCGGTTGACGTACGCACAAATTGATTCCGGACTTTGGTTGCGGACTGCGCGTTGCTGAAATCTGCGATGATCAGCAGATGCCTCGATTATCGATCAACACATCGCTAAATACGCATAATCATACCTTGCACATAAACCACATGTCTTATCACAAGCAAAAGCATCGTCATACTGTAATAAAGCGAATAAATGTAGGCCGTAATTAACAGGAAATCAACGATTTGGTCAGATGGAAAAAAGTATCGGTTGACGTGCAGCCGGACCAAAGGGGGACTAGAGAGGTACAATGTAGCCGTCACAACGGACACTCACGGTAATTATCACGCAGTGGCAGATAGAGTACGCACGCGTGTTTTACTCAGCGTGGTCGATGGGTGTGCAAGGTACGCGCAGACGGCGACACACCGGCCAGACACATTATGTCCTTGCGTCAGCAATGATGATGTTGATTTGGGGATAAAGGGACAATGTAGCTGGGGACGGGAAACGAGAGTGTATCAGGATATTGCTCGCCTCGCGATCACGATCAGCGAGGGTGAACCATGGTGCGTGGGTTGCTAATGGGGTGTCTGCTTGGGAAAAGTTGGACTAAAATAATTGTGGTCACGCGTACTACGCAAACACATGCAAAATTCTACTAAACAAACTTTTAGAAGACTCTAACGAAAATTAATTTACTCCTAGTATGATGAAAGTTAGTTGCAATCAAATATTTAATTCAGTCCATTTTT